>OX453007.1:40000-328349 GCA_949699075.1 Asteroscopus sphinx
GGTGTAACCCTTACCCACCTGCAATCTGCAGAACTGTTGGCTGAGACCTTCTACCCGCGGGACACAAGGGACGAAGATAATGAAGAGCATAGGCGGATTAGAAGAATAGCCGATGAAGTAAACAGGCTGGGACATGATGAAAACCATGACCCACCGTTTTCCCAAGACGAGCTAAAATCCGCCTTACGCAGCTTCAACCCGAAAAAAGCCCCGGGGGCAGACGGCCTCACGTCTGACATCTGCACTCGCGCAGTAGAAACGGATACGGAGATGTTCCTCGCCTTAACCAACAAATGCCTGGAGCTGGGACACTTTCCCAGTATATGGAAAGAAGCTACGGTGGTCGCACTTCGCAAGCCAGGGAAGGAGAACTACACAGTCCCAAAGTCCTACAGACCTATCGGACTGCTGCCCGTACTGGGGAAGGTCCTGGAGAAAATGACCGTGGCTAGGCTAAAGTGGCACCTGATACCTGGGATGAGTACTCGCCAGTACGGCTTTATGCCACAGAGAAGCACCGAGGACTCCCTCTATACACTGGTGCACCACATAAGACGGAAGTTACGAGACAAAAAGCTCGTGACGATGGTGTCATTGGACATAGAGGGAGCCTTCGACAGCGCATGGTGGCCCGCAATCAAAGTGCGACTGGCTGAGGAAAAGTGTCCTGAAAATATGAGGAGGTTGATGGATAGCTACTTGAGCCACAGAACAGTGGCTGTTCGATACGCAGGCGAGGAGCATAGGACAAGCACGAACAAGGGTTGTGTCCAAGGTTCAATTGGCGGGCCGATCCTCTGGAACCTCTTACTGGATCCACTGTTAAAAGGGCTAGAGATGCGCGGTGACTATTGCCAGGCGTTCGCCGACGACGTGGTGCTCGTGTTCGATGGCGACACGGCCCTTGAGGTCCAGCGATGTGCTAACGCTGCCCTCGCGTATGTTTGGGGGTGGGGTGTCAGAAATAAGCTAAAGTTCGCCCCGCAAAAGACGTGTGCGATGCTTATTACTAACAAGCTTGTGTATGACACGCCACTGCTGAGCATGGGTGGGGTTGACGTTGGCATGTCAGAGGAGATAAAGATCCTCGGGTTAACCATCGATCACAAGCTCACATTTAACAAACACGTGGCGAACGTCTGCAAAAAGGCAATAGCCATCTACAAGCAACTATCGAGGGCTGCAAAACTAAGCTGGGGGCTGCATCCGGAAATAATAAGAACTATTTATGTGGCTACGATTGAACCTGTCATCCTCTACGCGGCAAGCGCATGGGCACCAGCAGCCAAGAAACTGTCTATCCGGAAACAGCTGAATGCGGTCCAAAGAGGATTTGCACAAAAAATGTGTAAGTCCTACCGCACAGTATCCCTAAACTCGGCGCTAGTGCTGGCTGGGATTCTACCACTCGACCTCAGAGTTAACGAGGTAGCCACTCTGTACGAAGCAAGGAGGGGGGCATCTCACCCAGCGCTAGGAGACAGGGAGATAGAGCGACGTATCGCATTCACTGAAATGCCTCACCCGGCAGAATATAACGACCTGCAATTCATATGCCTGGCAGACCGGGAACATCTGGAAAACCACTGCGGACACGCAGTGCGAATATTTACGGACGGCAGCAAAATCGAGGGCAAGGTGGGGGCGGCGTTGTCTCTCTGGAGCGACGACGCTGAAACCAAATGCCTGAAGTTAAAACTGTCGTCCTACTGTACGGTCTACCAGGCGGAATTGCTGGCGATATGTAGAGCCACGAGGGAAATTTTGGATAGAACGGAAAGAACGTTTGGCATTTACAGTGATTCCAGATCGTCACTGGAAACAATAACCAATCACGGCTCCCTCCATCCCCTCGCGGTCGAAACCCGCAGAAATTTAAGTAGATGCATAATCCAGGAAAAACTTGTGAAGCTTTATTGGATTAAGGCTCATGCGGGACTGGAGGGGAATGAGAGGGCAGACGAGCTGGCAAAAATCGCGGCCCTAAAGACCAAAACTACGCCGCACTATGACCGGTGCCCGATTTCATTCGTCAAGCGGCAAATCCGTATGGATACGCTTGGCGAATGGAATCGTAGGTACGGATCGGAGGAGACAGGGAAAATCACAAAGACGTTTTTCCCGGATGCAGTACAAGCCTACAACATTTTGAAAAAGATACAGCCAACAGGGATAGTAACCCAAATCCTGACAGGGCACGGTGGGTTTTCCGAATACTTGAACAGATTCAAGTGTAAGGAAAACCCATCGTGCATATGCGACCCCGACGTTGATGAAACGGTGCTCCACATCATCATTGACTGTCCAGCTAATAGTCTAGAGAGATTTGAGATTGAGCAGGAGTTAGGCATAGAGATCAGAAGCGAAAATATAAGTAGTTTAACAGCAAGTAGCAGAACAAGGGAAAAATTTATTAAATTCTGTGTCAAAATTGCTGCTAAGACCATAAGAAGGAATAAATAGGAAACTCTATGCTTAGTATCTATATTTAACTATAATATTAAACAGTAGCATAGCCCAAGAAAATCTAAAAAGTCCGTAAATCTATGGTAAAGCAAAAATTTTGTTATTTTTGGAAAAATATAAAAATTGTATATATAAAAATTTGTATGTTAGAATAAGGATGTGTAGACATGTCATATGCATAGGATAATAATGATATTTATGTTTTTCAAAAGACTGAATAACTGTATATAAACCACTATGCTAAGCTAACGATATACAGAATAAGAAAGATGTTTGTGGCTTGCTGAAATGTAACTGACTGATTATTATTGTTTATAAAAAATGGGATAATAGTATAAGAAATAGTTTAAAGACTGAAAGTAATTTAAGATGCATAGTAACGTGCAAATAGATATAAGAAGGATGAAACAAGAATGATAGAAAGTAACATAAAAGAATAAAAGATAAATAATAAGAAAAGATACAAAAAGGCTCTGATCAAGTCAGAGGGTTCACACACGCAAAGCCCTGTGATGACGGGTGCTATTAAAAAAAAAAAAAAAAAAAAAAAAAAAAAAAAAAAACCTAACCTAACCTAACCTAACCTAACCTAACCTAACCTAACCTAACCTAACCTAACCTAACCTAACCTAACCTAACCTAACCTAACCTAACCTAACCTAACCTAACCTAACCTAACCTAACCTAACCTAACCTAACCTAACCTAACCTAACCTAACCTAACCTAACCTAACCTAACCTAACCTAACCTAACCTAACCTAACCTAACCTAACCTAACCTAACCTAACCTAACCTAACCTAACCTAACCTAACCTAACCTAACCTAACCTAACCTAACCTAACCTAACCTAACCTAACCTAACCTAACCTAACCTAACCTAACCTAACCTAACCTAACCTAACCCAAGTCTGGCCCTCGCTGCCGTGCCGTACGCCACGATTTTTCCGCGCTCCCGCTTTCAAAAATCGCGAAGTTGGTTATTGTTGTCGTATTTTGACGTACGATATATCAAAAGTTGCGGGCTCGCGCCACAAGTCTGGTGGTGTTTGAAAAAACGACCTGAAATCAGCGGAAAAAATTTCAGCGCCAAAAAACTCGAAAAGTGCTTGTTTACAAAGTGTAATAGTGATATAACTTGTGTTTTATCGCCACGACCCACACTTTTTCAAGTGTGGGAAGTTGCCCACTGGTGGGCTCTACCCTGTGACCAGTTTTCAGAATTTTCTGTTTGGAAACTGCTGAGAAAAACGAAGAAAAACACGAAACACGTGGACACGAGGTCACTGATTTGGTGACCCTCGGCAGTTTTGGACCCAGCATCTTAAAGAGGATAGCAGCAGTAACCGGAAACCATTTCATCATTTTCAAAAAGTTAAGTGGTTCAAAAGTTATAGACTTTTTAAAAAACCGGAATTAACAACAAATTTTAGAGACTCATAACTCCGTAATAAGATTTGTAACTCAGTGATTTTATATTTTAATACAGTAGCTTATCTTTTAAGGATCATATATCCAAAATTTCAAAATTTTCTAACTATTAATCAAATCGTAGTAAAAAATTTAATATCATAATAGCATACTTGTTTACAAAATTTTTAGTTATACTATTCTAATTTATTTTGATCTAGATTTTTTCATATTTCTCTGTTTTTGAATAAGTTCTGGCTAGAAAATCTGTCTGCCTAGCCTATATAAAAATTTCAATCATTTTGGTTGAGTACTTTTTGGGTGATTGATGTTTAACTAAACCCAAGTTTCGTACGTAAATTGTCCCACGCGTCGAACTAAATTTAAAACTTTGACCCTATATAATTAAGTCCTGGAACGTCCCAGTAAAGAATTAATTCCAGATTGAGTCACATCTGAGGGGTGATACATCTAAACACCCCTTTTTCCCCGCTCTCAGAGCAAATTTCAAAAAATTTCAACTCAAACGACGTAATTTTCTACGAATTCCTACGTTTACAACGGAATCGTACCAAATTCCACGAGATACAACCGGAAAGTTCTTTTTGCTGGGACAAAAAACCGTACTAATACAAGGACAGCACTCTAAAGGTGTCACTAGACGAATCTGATTTTCTGTATTATTGTGTTGTGTTTATTTATAGTAAATTTATATTGATTGTGGACCAACTGATTCGGACAGGGTTTTTTTTTTTTGAACCCTATTAACGAACCCAAATCGGGAAGAAACCCAACAGGGCAATCTTGCCCCATTGGTTACCATTATATACCCCCTTTCCCCCTTTATTATACCTCTCCACTGAAGAGATTGACAGGCTAGAGAGCTATTATAAAAAATTATCTGTTTATTAAGAACCATTTTTGGACTTTTGGATAAAATTTTCCACAAATTTTTTTTTTTGAATTTCTAAAAATCCAGTCATCAGACTGCGCAGTGTGAAGCTACACTAACCTACATTCTGAGTCAGTGTAAAATAAACCGGAACCGAGTGACTGACCGGTCTAGAATCCGCCCATTCTACATAAATTCTAAATTTACCAGAGTTTCGTACAATTTTAGGTCGAATCATAAATTTATTTATTTAACATAAAATAAATTTAATTTATTTTATTTTATCGTCAACATTTTTATTTTATCAGTACATTGAACCGGAAGTACGTCACTCTTAGCTCAATAAATATCCCCCCCCCCCCCTTGTTACCAAATTCCCATCCCCGATACTTACCTCACGACTAACCAAATATCCCCACCACCTTTTACCCCTACTAAAATTAGTTCCCCCTTCCGCTTCCCCTCGGAAATTTCACCCCCCGGGTCGTAACTTGGGACCCAGAGGAGCTAGAAACCCCGTGTTTGGGGTCATTAATATCAGGGAATCAAGCCCCACCCTCTGGCCCCAACGGTACCCCGTGACCCCCCTTGGGACCCCCCTGGGACCCCTGGGACCCCCTACCCCCCCGCTACCCCTCAAAATTTTTTCCTCACCCCCCCGCGGCGTAACTTCGTATCCAGAAGAGCTAGGCTCTCCGGGTTTTGGGCCCTATAACCGGAAGGAGAAGCCCTGCCTTTTGGCTTCGAGGGAATTCCCCTCCGCTTCCCTTATCCTCCCCCCCGGGTAGTAACTTTGGATCCAGAAGAGCTAGGCTCTCCGAGTTTTCGGTTTTATAACCGGAAGGAGAAGTTTTACCTTCTGGCTCCAAAGGAATTGCCCTCCGCTTCCCCTATCCTCCCCCCCGGGTCGTAACTTTGGTGCCGAACAAGCTAGACTTCCCGAGTTTTGGCTAAACGAACCGGGAAGAGAAGCCGTAAGTTTTGACTCCAAAGGAACACCCTCCCCGCCATTCCTATCCCTCCCCCCGGGCTATAACTTTGAAGCCGAAGGAGCTAGACTTCCCGAGTTTTTTATAGTTGAACCGGGAAGAGAAGCCCTATCTTTTGGCTCCAAAGAAAACCCCTCCGCTTTCCTGTCCCACCCCCACCCCAAATTTTTTATCTTTTCAGTGGAGACTATATTTTTATATATTTTTTACATCTTTAAATAGTGTTGGCAATAGTGTTATATCTCTCCAGTCGGGCCCTGATCTGTGGCAAAAAACTTTAATTTGACAAAGCACTTGACTTTGCTGACTTACGAAGACGTAAAATAACTGACTACCTGGTGCTTATCCCTACTGGATGAGACAATATATCACGACAGAAATTATTTAATAATTTCAAAAAATCGTTATTTTGACAAATAGTTATTATTATTTACACATTTACACTTTTGCATTTTGCGTTTATAATTTATTTTATTATTTACCTGTGTTTATACATCTATTTACAACTTCTCGAGCTTTACAACTTTTACAAACATACACTCGAGTAAGTTAATAGCGCCTATCGGATACCAACAACATGTTCGGCTACAGAACACCAGTCAAGGAAACCAAGAGAGGTGACAAGGACTCCGCAAAAATTTCGGCAGGTATGTCCTCTACTAGTTCATCACAGAACGAAGAAACAGCTTCAACCTCAACCTCGACTGTTAGGAGGAGTATTGGGGAATGGGAGGCTGGGAGGGCAGAGGCTTTGAAAAAGCCAATAGCCAAGACTCAGACTACTACCCCCAAGAAAACCCAAACTACTCACGCCGACTCTGACATAGTTTCTGACACAGTTTCTGCCACACTAGTCCAGCCCCAAAAACCTAAAGATAGGACATCCGCTGCTAGAGCCCTATTAGCAAAGATTAAGTTACAACTGGGAAGTTCGAGAAATACGAAAACTGAGATAAGGAATGAGATAATCTCAGCGGCGGAAAGGATGTACCAGCTCATAAGGGAGGCAGAGTCCGCGAAAGGGAAAAAGACGGAACTGCCAGAAGAACCAACAAATGAACTGGCAGAGGGTCGGAGCAGGGAGGCGGAAATTGTGAAAGAGAGAAAAAAGGAAAATGTAGAGCTTATCCAAAAACTAAACGAACATGCAATCCTGATAAAGGATAGTACAGAGAGCATGAAGAGACTCCAGGAAAAGATGGCAGTCATGGAGAAGAGAACGTATGCGAGTGTAGCGGCGCCCCCCAAGAGACAGGTTCCGGAGCAGAGTGCGCTGCACTCGCTGGTCGTTACGGCCATCGACGATCAGGAAACGGGAGAGGAAGTCCTGGGCAGGATTAGGAAAGCAATAAATGCGAAAGAAGGAGGCATAGAGGTTGAAAGAGTAAGGAAGGCAAAGGACAGGAAAATTATACTAGGCTGTAGATCAGAAGAACAAAGAGAGAAGGTAAAGAAAAAGATAGCAGATACACAAAATCTCATTGTAGAAAATATTAAAAACAAGGACCCTCTCGTGATCCTCAAGGATGTGTTGCAGTACAACACTGATGAGGAGATACTTAGTGCGATGAAGATACAAAACAAAAATGTCTTTGATAACCTAGATGCGCAAAGTACAAATGTCGAAATCGCATACAAAAGGCGTACAAGAAATCCTCACACAAGCCACGTCATTTTGAGGGTTTCCCCGGTGGTATGGCGGAGACTGACGGAGGCTGAATCGGTTCACATCGATCTTCAGAGGATCAGAGTGGCCGATCAGTCTCCGCTAGTCCAATGCTCGCTTTGTCTGGGGTACGGACACGGCAGACGTTTCTGCCAAGAGACCCAGCCAAAATGTAGCCACTGTGGGGGACCCCATATGAAGGCAGAGTGCCCAGATTGGCTTGTGGGAGCGACACCATCGTGTTGTAACTGCACACATTCAAAGCTCGAAAAAGTAGACCATAATGCCTTTAGCCTGGAATGCCCCATCCGAAGGAAGTGGGAGGCGATAGCTAGGTCCAAGGTAGCATACTGCTAAGGTGGTTTCCGGCAGAAAATCCGACTCCATAATTAACATGAAGCGGAGTTTCGGCCGAAGATCAAGTACCTTGGGAAAAGCAATCGCCAACAAATCTAAGGTAAGGAAATTAAAAAACGAGAAGACTGGTGTTCCGGAAAACACTGCACGGCAGATGTCAAAAAGCCTTTGTAGAAGGCACAAAGATAAAACATCTTTAATGAGGACCAAAAAAGCCATAGGAAACGCAAAAAGGCAGAATGAGTGCCCGTCCCCGAATAAACACGAGAAGAGACCCACATTCACAAAGTGGAAGTGCTGGCTAAAATTCCCTGCACCGGTGATGGAAAGGAAAAGCAAATACAAGAAGAAAAGACGGAATTGCATGACAGAAATAGTAGTAAAAAAGAAGGGTCATGATAGAAAACATGACCCTCTGTTTACCCTAAAAAAGACCAACTCCGTCCTGTACAATTCTAGCTACTTAAAATCCCCGGTAGTAGGCGGCCTAAGGGAAGTTATCTGCCAGCATACACAAAAAATACTTAGGGAACACTTGACTACACTACACACACACCATACACACCCTACACACAACACACACACACAACCCACACACACCCCAGACACACTACACAAACACACTACACTACACTCTACTTGACTTTAGTCATTGGGGGCAAGCACTCAGGTAAAACTCGGGGATGAGATTTCCTTATACATAGACATGTCTGGGTGTAAGGAGAGCCCATCTCCTACATACGACTTTTGTAAATATCAGTCAAAACACATAAGCCAACGAAACAACTAGCCTATGGCTTGGAGAGATATAATATTAAGGTACACCAAAAACAGTTAAATATATGTCAATACTGGAAGATGATCCAAACTGTTAAATGAAAATGTGAAGATAAATAAGAAATCTGTTAAATAAGTATGCTTTAAATATATATAATGAATATATATATAAAATAGCATAGGTAAATATATATAAATAATGTGTAAGTTGTATAAGTAAGAAAAGACTAGTATGCTTCTATAAATAAGGATATGTAAAAGAATAAATAACTTAAGATAAATGTTCTAAAATAAGAAATGTAGCTAATATAAGTGTGTACACTATTATAAGTTCTTAGATTAAATAAATAAAAAACCACTACAAAAGGGCTCGGATCATGTCTGAGGTACCATAGCTCGCAGGCTCCGCCTAGCGCGGAGAGGTAGGCGCCAAAAAAAAAAAAAAAAAAAAAAAAAAAAAAACCTAACCTAACCTAACCTAACCTAACCTAACCTAACCTAACCTAACCTAACCTAACCTAACCTAACCTGGCGGAGGCAAGATATACTTAGCCTCAGCCTACGTTGAGCCAAACGAAGACCCTTCAAACACCATGGACGCCATCGACTACTTCCTAAAATCCACTAGAAATCACCGTGTTATACTCGGAGGAGATTTCAACGGCTGGCACACCTCATGGGGTAGCGCCAAAAATAACAAAAGGGGAACTGAAATTATTGATTTAGCATATGCCAACGACATGCACATATGCAACAACGGAATCATCCCCACTTTCGAAACCGTAACACATGGACGCGAAAGAACCTCCATAATAGACTTGACCCTTGCTTCCGGCTCTATTTACGACAAAATAGACCGCTGGAGGGTCAACATGGACTGCTGTACAACTTCTCAGCATAACGCCATAGAGTACAAGATCACTTCTGGCAGATCGATGGAGGGATTCGCTACTAGCACGTCCACATTTCTTTATAACACCAAAAAGGCCAACTGGACTGAATACAAGGATACCCTGATGCTGCATATGACGACATCCACTATATTGGAGAGAGATGTCGCGAGTCTCGACATCGAGCAACTCGAAACACTCATCAGTGATATCACCATCATTATTCACGCCGCTTGCAAGGAATCTATGACCACTAAGAAGGGGACCAGCAAACCGAAACCTCCTTGGTGGACTGACAAACTAGAGGCCAGCAAAAGGGAGGTCATAACTCTTCACCGACAAATCAGCGCAGCCAAAAGAACGGGCCAACCCATCGAACCACTCATCGCCGAACAAAAGATTAAGAAGATCCAGTACGCGGAGGACATTAAGACGGAATCCACCGCCAACTTCCGCAAATTCTGCGAGCTACAAACCAAAGAGAATGTCTGGTCGCTGACAAACCGCCTGTTAAAGGAAACTGCACCCAGACGTCCACCCACCACCCTCAAAATTGGCAATACATACACTACCAACGCAGAGGAGACAGCCACTGCACTCTTGAAGCATTTCTACCCTGATGACACCCCGGACACCCTACCCAAACATCACGAACTGCAAAAACAATTTCAAAACACACAAACCGATAACACAATAGATCATCCATTCGCTGAAGCTGAGGTCTTGGAACAGCTCAAGCAAATAAACCCCAGCAAAGCACCCGGCCTTGATAACCTCACCTCAGACATATGTTATCAATTCGCTATTCACTACCCGGCACTCATCACTTCCATCATGAATAGGTGTCTCACACTTCAGCACTTTCCGAGCACTTGGAAGGAGGCCTATGTGAAGATCATCCCCAAACCAGGGAAAGACGACCACACCGATCTTAAATCATACCGCCCCATAGGACTCATTCCAGTGTTTGGGAAGTTGCTTGAGAAACTATTTATAAAAAGAGTTGCTCACTATGCAGAGGTCGGAAATAAGCTCAATCCCAACCAATTTGGTTTCCGGCAACAGAAAAATACTACACAGGCCATCCATACTGCCCTGGAGTATGTGCGTGCGGCTAAGGACAATGGAAAGCTGGCCATAGCAGTGTCCCTAGATATCAGAGCGGCTTTTGACAATGCCTGGTGGCCTGCACTCTTCCACCAACTGACTAAGCTTGGCATCCCAGGCAACATAATGGGTTTATTGAGAGACTACGTCCGGAATAGAGCCGCAACGCTGGACCACGCGGGTGTCAGGGTACGCAAGACCCTCACTAAAGGATGTGTTCAAGGATCCGCGTGCGGTCCTGTTCTATGGAACTTGATCCTGGATGAGCTCCTCAATACACCTCTACCCCCAGGTTGCCACATACAGGCGTTCGCAGATGACGTTCTGCTCGTCGTCACCGCCACAGAGCCAACAGAACTAGAACAACTGGCAAACAGCACTCTCAAGAACATAGGCGAATGGGGCGAAAGCGTGAAACTCGACTTTGGCCCGGCCAAAACACAAGCAATCGCTTTTACCCCTAAGGCCAAAAGTATAAAACTTAATATGGGTGGAGTCGACCTGCATTTCGTACCAGAGGTCAAAATACTTGGAGTCATAATAGACCAAAAACTAAATTTCCACAGCCACGTCCACTATGTTACCAGTAAAGCCAACAAAATCTACAAAAAATTGTGCATATACACAAGGCCGACATGGGGCACCCACCCGGAGAATACAGAAACAATTTACCACCATGTCATCGAACCAATCATCACCTACGCTGCCGGTATCTGGGGCCACGTGTCGGCCAAAAAATGTGTCAAAAGGGCGCTCGCCAGCACGCAGAGGGGATTCGCTCTGAAGGCTATCAGGGCATTCAGAACAGTCTCAACTGCGGCAGCTCTCGCCCTTGCACAATTCACTCCGCTCGACCTGAAAGTGTTGGAGGTCCATCACATCGAAAGGACACGACTCACAGGCATCACCCCACTCATTCCGCAGGACATCCACCTAGAGCGACCCACTCCCATACGGGAACTGCTACACCCGGCCCTAAGGGTCACTGCCAAGACATGCATCGCAGTCAGGGACCGGAGCAGCAGCAACGATCATGTGGAGCAGGAATCCCTTGCCCTATACACAGATGGCAGTAAGCAGGAGGACGGCTCTGTGGGTGCCGCTTTTGTCTGCAATGCGCTGAACGGGACGGAAACAATTAAAAAATTCCTCCTGCACAATACCTGCACCGTGTTTCAGGCCGAGCTATACGCTATCTTTGAGGCGTGCAAATGGACCGCACGAAACAACCACCACCATCATCCCACCACCATACATACAGACTCACAATCCGCAATCCTGGCAATCAAGGACAGAAGCAGCACCCACCCCATTGTCACGAATATCCATCACATTTTATACGACCACCCAGGGGAAATAAAATTTTCATGGGTGAGGGGCCATAGTGGGGTGGCGGGTAATGAAGCAGCTGACACAGCGGCAAACCTAGCCACCAGGTTGCACAAGAGGCCAGACTACAGCCACTTCCCCATCTCATATCTAAAGAAACAACTCAGGAATGACACACAAAAGACATGGGAACAAAGATTCCAGAGCTCGGAGCAGGGTCAACATACGAAGAGGCTGCTCCCTACTCTGGAACACATTAAAAAATTCAGGAAAAAAGTAAAAACGGACTTTGCAATAACCCAGATCCTCACTGGGCACGGGTACCACAAGCAGTACTTGGAAAGATTCAAAATCACAACCAATGACCTGTGCCCATGTGACGGATCAACAAAACAAACAATTGACCATCTGCTGCAAGAGTGCCCACGTTTCCAAATGCAGAGACACAACCACGAAGCTTTATGTCGTGAAAGTAATCCGTACGCACTCGCGGATATACTGAGTGCTGATAAAAGAATAAAATCCTACGTAGAATTAGTTAAATATATCATAACCCAACTAAAATCGTTCAATGGAACATAGAGTAACAAATATAGCACCGTATCAAATTGCAGTGCTATAAAACCAAAGGGCAAAACACTGACATTAAAATTAAAATTAAAGACCCAATAATTAAAAAAAAAAAAAAAAAAAAAAAAAAAAAAAAAAAAAAAAAAAACCTAACCTAACCTAACCTAACCTAACCTAACCTAACCCAAGTCCCTCGTGTGCCGTGAGCCAAACTGTCACGTTTTTTCTGAGCTCCGCAAACATAAAATCGTGAAAGTGGGTTTTTTACTCGTAATATAGTCGAGTTATATATTAAAAGTTGCGGGCTCGTGACGCGCATCTAGTGCCACTTTTAAAAATTTCCGGAAGTGACCGTGAAAAAAGTTATCCCAAAAATAGTGATAAAGTGCTTGTTTACCAAACGAAAAAGTTAAAAAACTCGCGATTAGTCGCCACGACCTACGCTTTTTCAAGTGTGGGGAGCTGCCCCTTGGTGGGACACATCCCGTGACAAACTCCCGGATTTTTTGTCCAAAAATCCAGGAAGATATAGCGTGGTAAACAAAAAACACGTGGACTCGAAGCCACCAAACTGGTGACCTTCGGCATTTTTGGAGCGTATATCACGAAGAGGACACCAGGAGCAACCGGGAGCTGTTCCAACGGTAGCAATAAGTTAAGTGGTCCAGAAGTTATAGACGTTTGTACGAATCAGTAATCAACTACAATATTTGGAGACCTACAACTTAAGAAGTAGATCTATAACCCAGTGCTTTTATTATATATTTCATTTGTCTACTTCCTCAAGAATCCCTAGAAAAAATTTCAAGAAATTTCGGCAAATAATAACTTAGTAGTAACAATTTTAATACAAAGTCAACAAAGTTTGTTTACAAAATTTTAGTCATTTGTTTTTAATTTATTTTTATCAAAATTTATTTATATTTCTTTTATTGTAAATAACTCCCTCCTGCGACATCTACTTGGCTGTCCTGGAAAAAAGTTTCACCGGTTTTGGTTCGGTACTTTCCGTGTGATTGGGGTTTAAACAAACCAAGTCTCGCACGTGAAACTGCTTCACGTACCGATCCAGAATCGGGACTTCGATCCCGAATAGCCGAGTCCCGGAGCGTCCCAGGAGGAAAGTAATAACAGATCCGCTATTTTTGAGCCCTTTCGCATCCGGTCTACAACTTTTATTTTTAAAAAAGGCCCAAAATAAACAGTTCAATTTCAAGTAACGTAATTCTCGGCGAAATTATTGTACAGCATTCCGGCATTCCTAACATTCCTTCCGCGAGTACACAATCTCTTAGCGGCTGTGGATTTCATTCACTTTTGGACAGCTACTTTGCGTGGATTTTGTGTCGGAACTGTTGCTCCAAAAACCTCTACAACAACTAAACGAGGCTTGACGATCCTTGGACTATCGAGGTACGAAAAGTCTTGGTCAGGATTGTCGTCGCTGAGCCCCCGGGAACCCGCATTCCGATCTGTAGTCTACTGATTTACCAGCCGCAGAGGGATTGTGTAAACTTGGAATTCCGATCGCATGGCAACAGCATAGTAACCGGCGTACGGACGAAACTGACTGCCGGAGTGCTGTTGTGTTCTAAATTTAGACTTTGTTTTTAGGTATTTTAGGAATTATTTTAAGAAATTATTTTCAAAAATTATTTATTCTATTTTACTTTATTTTAACTTCTTTTTAACTTCTTTTTAAAACATTTTAATATTGAACTTTGGACCGGTGCGACTGAGGCTTGAGAAGCGGAAAATATCTGTACAAATTGAACCGGGAATCGAACCCGCTAATATTATAAGTTTGTATTAAAAATTATTGTGTGTATTGTTTGTTTGTTTACTGTGCCGTATTAGACAGAGAACGGACCGGGCACACTGTGCCCACGGAACGAGCCCAACATTGGGCAAAATACTTATTGACCATATATCCAAATCGGCGCCTACTGCAGGCCCCCACTCAAATTCTCCATACCGCTACTTTTAAAAATTTTAAAATTTTTGCCCATAAATATATTGTATATAAGTAAATAAACAAAAATATAAGTCCCAATATCGTCCCACCTAAAAAGCCGTATATCTCGGGAACGGAGCGAGATAGCCCGTTTTTGACCGCAGCCTGTATATACTTAGTATATACAGGAATACTCCGCTGGTCATCTCGGGATATACGCCTACCCCTCCCCCCCCCCTCATTTTCAAAATAACATTGTACCCAAATTAACCAACTAACCATACTAACACCCCTTCCCTCAACCCTCTCCACTACCTAAATCACTCCATACCCCCTCCCCTTAAAAAATTCACTTACCCCCCGCGCACCAACTCCGGTCCCGGAAGACCTAGAATCTCAGGGTTTTGGGCCCTATAGTCGGAAAGAGAAGCCTGGTCTTTTGGCTCCGTAGGAATCCCTCTCCGCTACCCCCTTCCTTCCCCCCCGGGAGTAACTTTGGAGCCGAACGAGCTAGGCTCCCCGCGCTTTGGGTAACCTAACCGGGAGGTAAAGCAGTATCTTTTGGCTCCAAGGGAAACCCCCTCCGCTACTTCTTCCTTCCCCCCTCGTACTAACTTCGGAACCAAGGGAGGTAGACACCCCGAGTTTGGAGTCCTTCGAACCAGGGGAACAAGCCCCACCCTTTGGCTCCGACAACCCCCCCCCACTACTAACCTCAACCCCCCCCCCCCCCGGACTGTAACCAAACAAATCAAACTAACATTATCCTTCCCATATCCCTTTCCACTACCTAAATCACTCCATACCCCCTCCCCTTAAAAATCCACCTACCCCCCGCGCACCAACTCCGGATCCAGAAGACCTAGGATCCCAGGGTCTTGGGCCCTATAGTCGGAAGGAGAAGCCCGGTCTTTTGGCTCCGCAGGAATCCCTCTCCGCTACCCCCCTCCTTCCCCCCCCGGAAACAACTTTGGAGCCGAGTGAGCTGGGCTCCCCGAGTTTTGAGCAACCTAACCGGGAAATAAATTGTTAACTTTTGGCTCCAAAGGAAACCCCCTCCATTACTTTTTTCCTTCCCCCCTCATACTAACTTCGGAACTAAGAGTGGTAGGCACCCCGAGTTTGGAGTTCTTCGAACCAGTGGAACAAGCCCCACCCTTCGGCTCCGACAAACCCCCCCCACTACTAACCTCAACCCCCCCCGGGCTCTAACTTTGGAGTGGAAAGTCGTAGACACCCCGTGTTTTACCTTGTCAGAACCGGGAGAAAAAGACCTGTCATTTGGCTCTACCCAAAATCCGCTCCGCCCCTCCTACACCTCTCCCCTCCTTATTTTTCACTTTCCTTCCCGTTTTAAATTCATTAGGTCGTATATCTCTTTCGACCTGCCCCTGTTGTACTGCTCCAGCCAACGACCTGACTAAGAGACAGACTTACTTTAATTGACAAATGCACAGACGTTGCTAAAATTTTGACAAACATAAAGTAGGACCGGCAGTTACTGGAGTTTTATTAGTGGTACGTGGCTTTACATTTAATTTTATACGTTATTTACTTTTTTTAAATTTTTATACTAGTTACATATTTTTACATTTGTTAATACCTATTGGTGATTTTAACCTTTTTACTTTAGTCTTAAATTTTTTACTTTTACAATTTTTACGTTTTATACATTTTTACTTTTACTTTTACAATTTTATTTACAATTTATACAATTTTTAGATAGGCACTTTACACCTGTAAGTTATATAGTTATAAGAAATAGTGAAGCCACTTTTATACAGCACAACCATGCTCGGATTAAGAACGCCAGCCAAACAAAACAAGGCTAGAAATGAGATTACCCCAGAAAAAATGGATGGAAATAAGACCTTCATCCATACTCCAAATGATGCGCCTGCTGGAACATCTACAGTAAGGAGAAGCATAGGGGAGTGGGAGGCCGGGAAATCGGACATTCCGAAAAATCCCCAAACAAAGGCCCAGACCCCTCCCAAAAAGCATCCCTCAGCGCAACCCATACCCACATCTGCTACCGCCTCCATATCTACTGCTCTGGTAGAACCCCAAAAGCAGAAGGACAGGGTCTCCGAAGCCAGAGCTTGCCTAACGAAAATTAAGCTCCAGCTAGGCAATTCTCGGAACACCAAGACAGAGATTAAAGCGGAGATAACTCTGGCTTCGGAGAGACTGTACCAGATTGTCAGGGAGGCAGAGTCCACAAGGTCCAAAAAGTTGGAACTGCCTCGCGAGGTGCCGCAAATACCTCAAGTACAGCAAGTACAGAAGGCCGACCAGAGCAGAAAGATTGAGGAGGCGAAGGAAAAGGAAGACTTCACTAAACTCCTGGAAGAGCACACCAAACTAATAAACAAAAACATTCAGTGCATGGAGAATCTCCAAACAAAACTGGGCACTGTTGAGAAGCATACCTATGCGAGTGTAGCGGCATCCTCTAGGAGACAAGTTCCAGAGAGGAGCGCGCTACACTCGATAGTAGTCACTGCCACAAACGAACTGGAGACAGGAGAAGAGGTTTTAAATAGAATCCGCAGAACCGTAAATGCAAGAGAGGGAGGCGTTGAGGTGGAGAGTGTCAGAAAGGCAAAAGACAGAAAGATAATTATGGGATGTAAGACTGAAGAGCAGAAGGAGAATGTTAAAAACAGACTGAGAAAAGACTCAGGGCACCTGAAAGTAGAGGACATGAAAAATAAGGACCCGCTAGTAGTACTGAGAGACGTGCTGACTTATAACACGGACGAGGATGTTCTTGGTGCGTTGAAGAAGCAAAACAGGGCCATCTTCGAAGAACTGGAAGGTCAAGATAGGCTAGAGATTGCCTACCGTAGACGCACCAGGAACCCACACGTAAACCACGTCGTGTTGAGGGTTTCCCCCAAATTGTGGCAGCGACTGACGGAGGCTGAGTCAGTGCACATTGATCTTCAGAGGATCCGTGTGGCTGACCAGTCTCCGCTGGTCCAGTGCTCCCTCTGCCTGGGCTACGGGCACGGCAGACGTTTCTGCCAGGAGGCCCAGGTAAAGTGCAGCCACTGTGGGGGAACCCACATGAAAGCAGACTGCCCAGCATGGATGGAGGGCAGAGCCCCATCATGTAGTAACTGCGCGCACGCAAAGCTAGATCGGGTCGATCACAATGCCTTCAGTCAAGAGTGCCCCATCAGGAGGAAATGGGAAACCATAGCCAGAAGCACGACGTCGTACTGCTAAGGTGGTTCCCGGCGGAGTATCGAATCCTGACACAAGGCCATACCTCGTAGCCCAAGCAAATTTGCAAAGAAAGGCACTGGCAACCAATGAACTGATGCTTGAGGCCTACAAGAGGAAAGTGGCCTTCGCACTGCTCCAGGAGCCGTACATCGGAGGCACAGGTAGAATGAAAGACTACCACGGCGCTAGAATATACCAGTGCAGCAGGACGGACGGTGGCGCCATCAAGACAGCAATTGCTGTCTTTGATGGCGACATAGACGTCGTCCAGTGTCCGGAGGTTACCACACCTAATATCACCGTGGTAAAATTGAAGACCAGCGCCTGGGAGATCGTGGTGGTCTCATTCTACCTCGAACCCAAGCCGAAACCGATAGGGCCATACTTGGAGCAGTTGTGCAGTATAGGGCGAAACTTTGGTCCGAGGATCATCATGGCAGGCGACGCCAACGCAAGAAACTCCTGGTGGGGAAGCCGAAAAACTAACAGTAGAGGAACTGAAATGGCTGGCGTTATAGAAGAGTTGGACCTTCAGGTACTCAACGTCGGCAGTACTCCGACGTTCCACACAGTGCGGGGCACGACGCTGTATACCAGCATAGTGGACATCACGGTCTGCACCTCGGAGCTGCTCGGTCTGGTGGACGACTGGAAGGTAGAGGAGGGTTTGACAAGCTCGGACCACAACGCGATCACCTTTAGGTTGGGTCTACAGAAAGCTAAAGGCGTACAAATTATTAGAACTACACGTATATTTAATAGCAGAAAAGCAAACTGGGACCAGTTTCATGAGAAACTGGACCAGTTGCTAATAGATACAAAACTAAACAAATTAGAAATAGACAAAATTATAAATTCAGAAAATTTGGAACAACTAACAAAAACATATTTAAAGTCAATATTAGAAGCATCAGAAATTAGTATACCTAAAATTAAGCCTTGTAGCAGAGTAGACCTACCTTGGTGGTCGGAGGAGCTTGCCAAGCTTAAGAAGGAGGTCGCCACCAGGAAGCGCAGGATCCGATGTGCAGCACCAGTCCGGAGGGAGTTTGTCGTCGGTGAGTACCTGAAAGCAAGAGACGATTATGAAGAAAAGGCCAAAAAAGCACAGACTGAGAGTTGGAAGGAGTTTTGCGGGAAGCAAACCAGGGAGGGATTATGGGAGGGTATTTATAGGGTAATCGGTAGGACTAGGAAGAGGCACGAAGACCTGCCTCTGACCAAGGACGGTCGGGTGCTGGATCATCTCCACTCTGCCGAATTGCTGGCAGATACGTTCTATCCCGAGGACAAAAAGGAAAATGACAATGAAGAACATAGGCGGATAAGGGAAGCAGCTGAAAAAGTAAACGAAAGGGGCCATGATGATGAGCATGACCCCCCGTTTACCCAAGAAGAGTTGGACTCCGCTATGCGAAGCTTCAACCCCAAAAAAGCCCCGGGAGCAGATGGCCTCACGGCCGATATCTGCCAGCATACGATCAATCATAACCCGGAGCCCTTCCTAGCACTGGCAAACAAATGCCTTGAGCTGGGCTACTTCCCGGGGATCTGGAAGGAGGCCACAGTCGTGATCCTTAGGAAACCCGGGAAGGAGAGCTATACAGCTCCAAAATCGTATAGGCCGATCGGTTTGTTACCAGTGCTGGGAAAGGTTCTGGAGAAGATGATCATCGGCAGAGTAAAATGGCACATCATACCTAGGCTGAGTACTCGCCAGTATGGATTCATGCCCCAGAAGAGCACGGAGGACTCTCTCTATGACCTAGTTGGATATATCCGTAAAAAATTAGCAGAGCGCAAGATCACCATTATGGTGTCACTAGACATAGAGGGAGCCTTCGATAGCGCATGGTGGCCAGCCATCAGAACCAGACTGGCTGAGGAAAAGTGTCCGGTTAATGTGAGGAGAATCATAGACAGTTACCTTGAAAACCGTAGGGTCAGAGTCAGGTACGCAGGAGAAGAAGTGATTCGGGAGACATCAAAGGGTTGCGTGCAAGGATCTATTGGAGGCCCAATTCTGTGGAACATCCTCCTCGACCCCTTACTCAAGGGATTGGTCGAACGGGGGGACTACTGCCAGGCTTTTGCTGACGATGTGGTGCTGGTGTTCGACGGGGACACCACGACGGAGGTCCAGCGACGTGCCAATGATGCCCTCGCCTATGTTCGTCAGTGGGGTGTCAGAAATAAGTTGAGATTCGCGCCGCACAAAACCAATGCTATGCTAATTACGCGAAAACTTAAGTTCGACACCCCGCTGCTGACCATGGGGGGGGTCAACATTGGCATGGTGAACCAGATCAAGATTCTTGGGCTGATTCTTGACAACAAACTTACATTCAACAGTCACGTCGCAGAAGCGTGCAAGAAGGCGTTGAATTTCTATAAGCAGTTGTCAAGAACAGCCAGAATCAGCTGGGGACTCCACCCCGACGTCATCCGCACCATATATATGGCAGTAGTAGAACCCGTCATAATGTATGCGGCAAGTGCTTGGGCGCCCGCAGCCGCTAAACGGTGTGTTCAAAAGCAGTTAAATGTGGTCCAAAGGGGATTCGTACAGAAACTGTGCAAATCCTACCGCACCGTCTCCTTAAACTCGGCACTGGTGCTGGCTGGGATACTACCCCTCGACCTTCGAATACGCGAGGTGGCTGCCCTTTACGAGGCAAGGAGGGGTGTACCTCAGCCGGTGCTAGGAGATAGGGACGTCGAGCGACGTACCACATTTGCTGCTATCCCCCACCCGGCGGAGCATATGAGCCTAAAATTCATATGCCTGGCAGACCAACAACAACTTGCAAATCACTGCACACAAGAGGTGCAGATCTACACGGACGGCAGCAAAATTGACGGCAAGGTGGGGGCGGCATTGTCCCTATGGAACAATGGCGCCGAAACCAAATGCCAAAAATGGAAGCTGTCGCCCTATTGCACGGTCTACCAGGCGGAATTGCTGGCCATATGCAAAGCCGCGTGTGAGATACAAAAACGCCCCGAAACTACATTCGGCATTTTCAGTGATTCAAGATCATCGCTGGAAACGGTCTCAAACCACCACTCCGTACATCCCCTCGCAGTAGAAACCAGGAAGATCCTGAAATGCCTTAAAAACCAGAACAAAGTTGTCCAATTGTTCTGGATTAAGGCTCACGCAGGACTGGAGGGGAACGAAAGAGCTGACCAGTTGGCAAAGGACGCAGCGCTCAAAATTAAAACCAGCCCAAACTACGACCAGTGTCCGGTCTCATTCGTCAAGCGGCAAATCCGTAAGGATACCCTTGACGAATGGAATCGGAGGTACAAGGAGGGTGACACAGCCGGCACGACCAAGATGTTCTTCCCGGACGCCGTCCGTGCCTATAAAATAGTTAAAGTTTTAAAACCAACAGGGATAGTTACCCAAATAATGACCGGGCATGGTGGATTTTCCTCATACTTGAATAGATTCAAGTGTAAGGAAAACCCATCATGCATATGTGACCCTGACCATGACGAGACAATCATTCACATCCTGACTGACTGCCCAGTATATGGACTGGAGCGGTATAACGCGGAGCAGGAGATCGAAATAGAGATACGGATGGAGAATTTGAGTAAGATCATTGACGATAAATTCAAAAGGAATAAATTTGTCAAATACGGTGTAAAAATAGCTACAAGAGTAATAAATAGAAATAAGTAGACATTAAGCTAAGTACTAATATTATAAGAATATCATGACAGTAGCCAAAAACGATAATAATGTCAAATATAGAATATATACTTGTAGTAGAATAAGATGTTTTTAATATATTGTTACCAAATAATTATTGTCCTATATTGTAACTATAATTTATTGTTAACTAGTTTTAAGTATTTTAATAAGACTGAATATTGACACGACAATTGTGATAATAATTTTATAAAGGAAAAATGTAACAATCATACACCGTAATATTTTATAATGCAAATAAAAGCTCGGATTACGTCCGAGGAAACCTAGCTCGCAGACTCCGCCATAGCGCGGAGAGGTAGGCGCCATAATAAAAAAAAAAAAAAAAAAAAAACCTAACCTAACCTAACCTTTTTTTTTTTTTTTTTTTTTTTTTTTTCGTGGGGAAAATCCTCATGGACGCACTCCGCCCGGGGAAGGCGGAGCCAGTGTCGGACTCTTACCGACTAAAAACCACCACGGTGTTCCTCTACCGACCCTTGGCCAGGGGCGTGGGAAACTTAACTCGCCCAACCATCCCCAGCAGGTCCCGGCTCGCCACTAACAGGCGAGCCCCTTCACCCCGTGCGGCACCCACATCGGCCGCACCCTCCTCTTGACTGGCGCGCGCGGAACACGACGCGCCACCGTCACGGGCCTTGTCTGGTCGGGCGGCGGGCCACCCCGAGTCCGCCGCCCGCAGGCCCACACTTAGGGTGGCTGGAGGTCGGCATACGCCCTCCTGCGACGCCCAGGTCGCCTTCTGCGGGAGGGAAGGGAGGTAATCGCCTCTCTAATTCTCTCCGCCGCCTCCTTAGCGAGCATCACCTCCTCGCAAAAGGAGACGACGCCTTCCCAAGCGCTCCCACTCCCGACCATCGATTGAACCACGGCCGGAAGCGAGAGATCGCTGCCGCCTACTGCAGTGATGAGATCACGGCGCTGCGTGGCCCAAGCTGGGCACTCCTCCAGTGTGTGCCGCGCCGTGTCCTCTGGGCAGCTCCCGCAGTGATGACACTCGGGTGTCGGCTCCCGGCCTATGCGACACAGATACTTCCCGAAGCAACCGTGCCCCGAGAGTATCTGTGTCAGCCGGTAGGTGAGGGCGCCATGGCTCCTCTCCAGCCACTCCTCCATGACGGGCCTTACCGCCGCGATTACGGCGTGCCCTAACCTAACCTAACCTAACCTAACCTAACCTAACCTAACCTAACCGCGTGCGGCTAAGGACAATGGAAAGCTGGCCATAGCAGTGTCCCTAGATATCAGAGCGGCTTTTGACAATGCCTGGTGGCCTGCACTCTTCCACCAACTGACTAAGCTTGGCATCCCAGGCAACATAATGGGTTTATTGAGAGACTACGTCCGGAATAGAGCCGCAACGCTGGACCACGCGGGTGTCAGGGTACGCAAGACCCTCACTAAAGGATGTGTTCAAGGATCCGCGTGCGGTCCTGTTCTATGGAACTTGATCCTGGATGAGCTCCTCAATACACCTCTACCCCCAGGTTGCCACATACAGGCGTTCGCAGATGACGTTCTGCTCGTCGTCACCGCCACAGAGCCAACAGAACTAGAACAACTGGCAAACAGCACTCTCAAGAACATAGGCGAATGGGGCGAAAGCGTGAAACTCGACTTTGGCCCGGCCAAAACACAAGCAATCGCTTTTACCCCTAAGGCCAAAAGTATAAAACTTAATATGGGTGGAGTCGACCTGCATTTCGTACCAGAGGTCAAAATACTTGGAGTCATAATAGACCAAAAACTAAATTTCCACAGCCACGTCCACTATGTTACCAGTAAAGCCAACAAAATCTACAAAAAATTGTGCATATACACAAGGCCGACATGGGGCACCCACCCGGAGAATACAGAAACAATTTACCACCATGTCATCGAACCAATCATCACCTACGCTGCCGGTATCTGGGGCCACGTGTCGGCCAAAAAATGTGTCAAAAGGGCGCTCGCCAGCACGCAGAGGGGATTCGCTCTGAAGGCTATCAGGGCATTCAGAACAGTCTCAACTGCGGCAGCTCTCGCCCTTGCACAATTCACTCCGCTCGACCTGAAAGTGTTGGAGGTCCATCACATCGAAAGGACACGACTCACAGGCATCACCCCACTCATTCCGCAGGACATCCACCTAGAGCGACCCACTCCCATACGGGAACTGCTACACCCGGCCCTAAGGGTCACTGCCAAGACATGCATCGCAGTCAGGGACCGGAGCAGCAGCAACGATCATGTGGAGCAGGAATCCCTTGCCCTATACACAGATGGCAGTAAGCAGGAGGACGGCTCTGTGGGTGCCGCTTTTGTCTGCAATGCGCTGAACGGGACGGAAACAATTAAAAAATTCCTCCTGCACAATACCTGCACCGTGTTTCAGGCCGAGCTATACGCTATCTTTGAGGCGTGCAAATGGACCGCACGAAACAACCACCACCATCATCCCACCACCATACATACAGACTCACAATCCGCAATCCTGGCAATCAAGGACAGAAGCAGCACCCACCCCATTGTCACGAATATCCATCACATTTTATACGACCACCCAGGGGAAATAAAATTTTCATGGGTGAGGGGCCATAGTGGGGTGGCGGGTAATGAAGCAGCTGACACAGCGGCAAACCTAGCCACCAGGTTGCACAAGAGGCCAGACTACAGCCACTTCCCCATCTCATATCTAAAGAAACAACTCAGGAATGACACACAAAAGACATGGGAACAAAAATTCCAGAGCTCGGAGCAGGGTCAACATACGAAGAGGCTGCTCCCTACTCTGGAACACATTAAAAAATTCAGGAAAAAAGTAAAAACGGACTTTGCAATAACCCAGATCCTCACTGGGCACGGGTACCACAAGCAGTACTTGGAAAGATTCAAAATCACAACCAATGACCTGTGCCCATGTGACGGATCAACAAAACAAACAATTGACCATCTGCTGCAAGAGTGCCCACGTTTCCAAATGCAGAGACACAACCACGAAGCTTTATGTCGTGAAAGTAATCCGTACGCACTCGCGGATATACTGAGTGCTGATAAAAGAATAAAATCCTACGTAGAATTAGTTAAATATATCATAACCCAACTAAAATCGTTCAATGGAACATAGAGTAACAAATATAGCACCGTATCAAATTGCAGTGCTATAAAACCAAAGGGCAAAACACTGACATTAAAATTAAAATTAAAGACAAAATAATTAAAAAAAAAAAAAAAAAAAAAAAAAAAAAAAAAAAAAAAAAAAAAACCGCACCGGTACCGAACGGTTCAGTTTCTGAGTGCTCCGCAATCGAAAATTCTAAGTCGTGGGTTTTTTCGTCAAAAACATCCCGTGTTATATATTAAAAGTTGCGGCTTAATGAGAGCTACTCGACAGTGTTTAAATAAAAGTGATCGGGTGAGGGACACCAATTCTGTGACTAAAAAACCTCAGCTTCACTCGGGAAGCGAGGCCCAAATACGGGAAACGGTGCGTAGCGCGCAATCTTCCGCGACAACATAATAATTTTGATCGACAAAAGTGTGTGTTAACCCAGTGCCTACATCCTCCCAAAATTTCGGATTTCTTTAACAATTTTTGGAGCTTCTACGACACTTTTTCTGCGCAACAAACTGAAATTCGGACATAAACACACAAATTGTCCTAAGAAGTCCAAATATTTTTTAAATTCTAAAAGTGCCAGTGTGTGCATCATACTGTTCCCGACCATCTGGAAGAAGTATAGAAACCTGCCACTATCACTGAAAGAGATACACTGAAATTCCTGCCGCCCGGAAAAAGTCCACGAACATTGAAGAGATTCAGCCAGCTGAGGACCAGCGCAGAGAAGAGCACGGCCGTTTATGAGAGCTTCACCACATCAGCGAGGTCAGCACCTTCAATTTGACACCTCAATCATTAAATTCCGTTAACTTTTTAGGCTTCTATAGTCATTTAAATAAAATTTCTAGTAAAATCCATTAATTTAGATTTAAAGTCAGATTATTTCAAAAATTGTATAATAATTAGTATATATTATAAAAGAATTAGTTAGGGGAGTTAATATTCTACCCTTTCATTCAATTTTGTCAAATTCCGAATAGTACTTTTTAAGTTATAACCTTTCCCCTAAACCGTGTTTTTCCCCGTTTTTTCCCGATTACCACCATAAGTGAGAATCGGGTGGGAGCACTTATAACTCCTCAGCAGATGGTCACAGGAGAAAACTAACACCAGAGCATATTGTTTACTCCCTAAGAGCTACCCGATACACTGGCTCCCTTCTTCCTGTGACGTGTTTTGAAAAAGGACGGGGTAAATTTACGAGATTCTCCCATCTCAATTGACTGTTACTAAGCAAAACATAAATTCCTTTGTTCCTTTGTTTAAACTCACGGCCACGCACACGGGGCCGGCCGATACGTGGACGTATCGTTGGTTAGTCCAACGAGTTGGATTGAGGGAGATTTGTTTAGAGTCTCAGAATATTTTTAGTTTTAGTTTTAGAGTTGGTTTAGATCTTTAGTTGGGTATTTATTTAGACTCACTGTTTATTTTATAGAAACTTGTTCTTTTGACCGATTTATTGTTCACTTATTGTGAAGTGACAAAATTGTGTATTGCTGTAAGTGTGAAGACTGTGAGGAGTGGGCATCTTTGGAACCTGACTGGGAATCGAACTTGTGACCCACGTACATAAATTATTTATTTATTTTTATTTTGTATTATTGACCGGAAAAGGGTCAAGCCCATTAACAAGCCCAATTCGGGCAATTCTTTTATTGACATTTTTTGACAGGTCCCCTTTGTGGCCACATCAGCGCCCCCTCCTTCAAGTCTTCCCGCTCTGTCTAGGACTGGGAATTCCGGAATTTGAGTCAATACCCCCCCCCCCCCCCCCTCTGTTCCTTTTCCTCTCAATGACCCTCTCCCGTAAATAAACTCCCTTAAATCTTCCCCAGAATTTAAATTCCTCCGTCACCCTCAGGATATTTCACCCCCCCTAACCGTAACTTTTGAACCTGGGGAGCCAGAGACCCCGCGTTTTGGGGATTCATATAGTGAAGATAAAATCTACCCCTTGGCTCCAACAGAAATCCCCACCCCTGTCAATTCCCCCTCCGGGAATAAATTTTCATCCCCTCCATTTTTTTTTTGGCCAAACCCCACACTGTCCACCTACCCTGTATCCCCTCCAAAACACATCCCCCCCATCCTCTTTCAACTAGATATCTCGGGAACGGACAGGGTTAGACACCAATCCCGTTCCCTAACCGGCCTAGTACCATCAGACACCCTAAAAGTGACCATATCTCGGGAACGGTTGGAGATATCGAAAATCTGAGGGAATTTCCCCCCCCCCGTAACATCCCCCCTCTCCGTTTTGATTTTAATAAAGATAGGCCGAAAATCCCCCCCCTTTTTTTTTCATTTTCCCCCTACTTTTTATAAAAATTTTAAAAATCTTTTAAATTAATTTAGGCTCAGAAAACTCCAACTAGCGTCACCCGGTTACCGATTGGAACTTTTTACCCCCTCCCCTTAAATTTTTTATCCTCTACACCCCCCCTCCAAATTAACTTCCCCGATCCAAAATTCCGTTTTAATATTTTTTTCCTTTAACTACCCAATTCACTCCGTAACCCTACCACGCCCTTATCCATTTTCAAAAAATTTACCCCCCTCCCGCTTCCCCTCAGGAAAAAACCCCCTACGGGTATATCTTCGGAACCAGCGGAGATAAAGCCCTTGTTTTTGGTATCATCCGAATCGGGGGAAAAAGCCCTGCCCCTTGGGTCCGAAATCTACCCCTGTTTTTACACCCCACCTTTTCCCTTACCCCCCTCACTCTAACTTTGGAACCAAGGGTGGTAGACACCCCGAGTTTGGAGTCTACTAAACCAGGGGAACAAGCCCCACCCTTTGGCTCCAACAAAACCCCCCTCCCTTACTAACTTCAACCCCCCCGGGCTGTAACTTAGGAGCCACAAGGCCTAGAAACACCGAATTTGGGCTCAATTGAGAGAAAAGAAAAGGACACGTCTCTTGGCTCCAACAGTTACCCCCCTAGACCCCTCCCTTGACCCCCACCATACCTTGACCCCCTTTTTAGTATTTGTTTCCCCGTTTTTGTTCTACCGGAGCACGCTTCGGACATCCCTGGGTGTTCCCTTAGATTCCATTGACCCCCCTTGACCCCCTTGACCCCCCTTGACAAAAATCCCAGAATTCATCTAGATTGTATTTCTAGTCATAGTTAGTTTTAAATCTACTTCTTCCCGTTTATTAGTTCTATAGTTAGATTAGTTATTTACACTTTTACAAATTTACAATTTTACATTCTACTTTTTGCTTTATTGTGTTTTTGTTTTTACGACATAGCCACACTACTAATAAGAGATATATTTCTCAAACCAGGCCCAAAAAGTAAAAGGCACAATTAGTTACTACACCCCTAAAACTAATATACAACTTATACAGACCTTATCTACACGGCGTTGTTTTGACTATTTCCAACAATTTAATATTGATATCATTAAATTCATTGACGTGTTCTTCTGAAAATAAAAACAAAAATAAACATGTTCGGTTATCGCACCCCAGCAAAAAGAAATATGGACGTCGGAATAGAAAAGAGCTCACCAAGCCCTTCAAATGAGACAAAGAAAGCAAGTCCTTCTTCTTTAAATACTGTTCTGGCCCAGACTTCTAATGTAAGGAAGAGTATAGGAGATTGGGAAGCTGGAACGTCAGAGGAGAGGACTGAAGCACCAAAGTCCCCAATAAAGACAGTCCCCCCGGCTTCCATAAAGTTAAGACAGAAAGCACCTCTATCACAGGAGAGAAAAGAGGTGGGAACGCGCAGAGTGTCCGTAGAGGCCCCGAGCACTTCACCAAGAGTCGAAAAGCCCGTGTTTGCAAATAGAGTGGCGGAAGCAAAAGCATGTTTATGCAAAGCAAAGCTACACCTAAACAACTCAAGGAACTTAAGGACCGACATAAAAACCGAGGTCACCCAAGCAATAGAACGACTTTACCAACTGGTGAAAGAAGGGGAAGTAGATAAGAGATCGGACAAAACAACAAAAGCTAGCAACGAACAGGGAAAAGACACGAGTAAGGAAATAAGAAAGGTAGAGGAAGATAGCGAACTGTTAAATAAAATAACGGAACATGGAAGGCAGCTCGAAGAAAACCGTAAAGAGATGGAAAAATTCAGGGAAGCAATACAGAAAGAGCAAGAGACGAGAGAAGTAAGAGCAACATACGCTAGAGTAGCGGCTGGTCCTCCAAGGAGTCAACTCCCGGAGACGACAGCCATGCACTCAGTGGTGATCACCTCAAAAGATGAGAAAGAAACGGGAGAGCAGGTATTTGAAAAGATAAGAAAAGCAGTAAACGCTAAAGAGGAGGGAGTTAAAATTGATAAAATGAGGAAAGGGAGAGATAGAAAAGTTATTGTGGGGTGCGAAACACAGACAGAGATAAACAAAGTAAAAGACAGCATAAGGAGAGCAGGAGCAGAACTCAATGTAGAAGAAGTGCGCAATAGAGATCCACTGGTCATCATCTGGGGAGTCCTTAATTACAACACCGATGAGGACGTCCTCAGGGCACTCCGTACCCAAAATAATCACCTCTTCAAAGAAGTGAGTGAGCAAAACGACAGAGTGTCCATAAAATATAGAAAGAAAGCTAGAAACCCACACACGGCTCACATCGTACTGAGCGTATCGCCAATGGTGTGGAGCAGATTAACTGAGGCCGGTACAGTCCACATCGACATTCAGCGGCTTAGGGTAGCAGACCAGTCCCCACTGATGCAGTGCTCACGTTGCTTGGCATATGGACATGGCAAACAGACCTGTCACGAGGACACAGCTGACTTGTGTAGCCACTGCGGTGGTCCACATCTAAGAACGGAGTGCGCAGATCTGCTCGCTGGGTTGGCTCCAACTTGCCGCAATTGTCTGAGGGCGAAATTAGGCCAAGTGGGTCACAACGCATTCAGCACAGATTGCCCGGTTAGGAGAAGATGGGATAACCTGGCGAGGTCCACCGTAGCGTATTGCTAAGGTGGCCTCAGGTGAAAATGCGATGAGCAGTACGAGCGGGGGCCGACCGCACCAGTATCACGTGATCCAGGCAAACCTTCAGAAGTGCGAACTTGCCACAGCCGAATTAATGATAGAAGCAAGCAAAAGAAAATTGACGCTCGCAATGATCCAGGAGCCATACATAGGCGGTGTTGGAGAAGTGAAGACCTATCCGGGTACAAGAGTGGTGCAATGTGCTAGGAAAACCGAGAAGGTGAATAAAGCAGCCATAGTTCTCTTCAACGACACTATAGACCTTACACTGTGCCCAACCTTAACAACCGAAAACTTCGCAGTGGCAAAATTAAGAACAGGAGCTTGGGAGATAGGAGTGGTGTCAATATATCTGGATGGTGGACAGCCTATTGAGCCAGACTTGGATCAAATAAAGATAATAATGGAGGGTATTGGAGTTAGGGATGTGATACTGGGGGGGGACGTCAACGCTTGGAACACATGGTGGGGAAGTCGGGAGGTGAATCAGAGGGGTGAGGCTTTGGCTGGCACGCTGGAGGAACTGGGACTTCAGATCCTAAACTTTGGAACAGCTCCGACTTTCGATGTCATCAGAGGAAGTACAAGATACAGTAGCTGTGTTGATATTACTATATGTACAGAAAACATGCTTGGCAGGGCGGAAAACTGGAGACTTGCTGAAAATGTGACCATCTCGGACCACAAGGCAATCTTGTTTGAGTTAAAGTTAGAAAAATCAAAAGGAATAGATATTAAAAGGACGACTAGAAAATACAACTCGAAAAAGGCAAACTGGGTAGAGTTTTGTGGAAAACTAAACCAAGCTTGGGAAAATAAAAACATAAACAAAACAGAAATAGACAAGATAAAATCAACAGTTGATCTGGATAAAATAATTGGAAAATACACAGATGCAATAGGGGAAGTATGTGAAGAGACCATTCCAAAATTGAGTGAGAAGAAGCGGACAAGATTGCCTTGGTGGACCGAGGAGCTGACACGGATGGAAGCAGAGGTAAAGAGGAGGAAGAGAAGAATCTTCTGTGCCGCACCAGTACGCCGAGAATTAGTTGTCGAGCTGTTTCTTACAGCGAAGGAAGAGCTTAAACAAAAAATGAAAAACGCGCAAACAGCGAGCTGGAAAGAGTTTTGCGGAAGACAGGAGCGGGAAACGATGTGGGATAGTATTTATAGGGTAATAGGCCGCACAACTAGTAGGCAGGAAGACATGCCACTAGTCCGAAGAGATAGAGTTCTCAACGGTGAAGAGTCAGCCAGGATGCTGGCGGAGACGTTTTATCCTGAGGATAAAACGCAGGATGATGATGCGGTTCACAAAGAGGTAAGAGAGTTAGCAAATAGAGTCAATGTGATGACGGATGGTGAGGCATTCGATCCTCTATTTACGACGGAAGAACTGAAATGGGCCGCATCTAGTTTTAATCCGAAGAAAGCTCCGGGGATCGACGGACTCACAGCGGACATTTGCAGAGCGGCCATTACTGATAACCCGCAGCTGTTCCTGGCACTGTTAAATAAGTGTCTTAGCATCTCTCACTTCCCCACCATTTGGAAGGAGGCAGTAGTGGTGGTTCTCAGGAAGCAGGGGAAGGAAGACTACACGCACCCCAAATCGTACAGGCCGATTGGGCTATTGCCTGTACTGGGGAAAATCCTGGAAAAAATGATAGTTAGACGCATCAGGTGGCATAGTTTACCGGAGGCAAGTAAAAGACAGTACGGGTTCACGCCGCAGCGCAGCACCGAAGACTCCCTCTATGACATGATAAAAACCATTAGAGACAAATTAAAAGAGAAAAAGATCATAGTTGTCATATCATTAGACATAGAGGGAGCCTTCGACAGCGCATGGTGGCCGGCTATGAGATACCAACTGGCGGAAACAGGATGCCCGGTAAACCTCCGACGTCTTGTAGACAGTTACCTGAATGACAGGAAAGTGCGTGTTAGGTACGCAGGAGCGGAATGCCTAAGAGGAACAACAAAAGGCTGCGTACAAGGCTCTATAGGGGGACCTACTTTTTGGAATATGCTCCTGGACCCCCTGCTCAAAGAACTGGAGGAACGAGGTGATCACTGCCAAGCGTTCGCGGATGATGTGGTCCTGATTTTCTCGGGTGATACGGCAGTTGAGGTCCAGAGACGGGCGAATGTTACCCTAGCGCATGTTCAGAGGTGGGGAGTCAGAAATAAACTTAAGTTTGCGCCGCATAAAACAAAGGCCATGGTAATAACCAATAAATTAAAGTATGACTCACCAGTTCTGAGCATGGGCGGGGAGGGCATCGCCTTGTCTCGGGAGATTAAAATACTAGGGCTCACAATTGACGATGGTTTGACGTTCAACGCTCACGCGTCGAACGTATGCAGAAAGGCGCTTAACCTATATAAACAGTTAGCAAGAGCTGCGAAAATCAGCTGGGGCCTGGAGCCCGAGATAATCAGGACTATATATAACGCGGTAGTGGAACCGGTGATCATGTATGCAGCAAGCGCATGGGCACCTGCAACTAATAAATTAGGGAATAAGAAGCAACTGGATGCAGTTCAACGAGGGTTTGTGCAAAAAATTATTAAAGCTTATAGGACAACGTCGTTAAACTCGGCCCTGGTACTCTCCGGCCTGCTTCCACTGGATCTTAGGATTCGGGAAGCAGCCTCTCTTTATGAGGAAAGAAGAGGTTTTTCCCGGAGAGTGACAGGAGACCGAGAAATCGAAACACCCGTTCCACATACACACACACCACACCCCGCTGACCAAATAGGAATTGAGTTTGAATGCGTGATAGACGGTGCACAGCTGGCCCAGCAGGGGCTCTCAAACCCTAAGATTTACACCGACGGGAGTAAAATCGAGGGAAAGGTCGGCGCGGCGTTGTCCCTATGGGAAAACGGCGTGGAGACAAAAGCCCGTAAATTCAAGCTGGAACAGTTCTGCACCGTCTACCAAGCTGAGTTACTAGCTCTATATAAAGCTACCGAGTTGGCTCTGAAACACCCGGCTCAGACTCTCGAAGTTTACTGTGACTCCAGGTCGGCCTTGGAAACGGTGACCCGAAGCGTCTCCCTCCATCCTCTTGCAACTAAAATCCGGGAAAATATCAAAGTACAAACTGATCGCGGTAAAGTTATGAAACTTTATTGGATTAAAGCACATGTGGGATTGGAGGGCAACGAAAGGGCCGACGAATTGGCAAAGGAGGCAGCAGTGGGCAAAAAGACAAGACCGGATTACGACCTGTGCCCGGTTTCATTCGTCAAGCGACAAATCCGACTGGACTCGCTTGGCGAATGGAACACGAGATACAGATTAGGGGAAACTGCGTCCACAACAAAGGTTTTCTTTCCCGACGCTACCGCAGCGTATAGTATAGTTCGGAAACTGGACCTCGACCCACTACTTGTGCAAGTGTTGACAGGACATGGTGGGTTCTCCGAGTACTTGAACCGCTTCAAATGCAAGGAGAGCCCAGCATGTGCATGTGACCCTGAAAAGGATGAGAGCATATTGCATCTAATTACAGAGTGTCCCATATATAGCAAACAAAAGAATGACATAGAAATGGTAATTGAAATGGAAGTAAACTTAGAAAATATAAAAAACATAATGATATGTAAGAAAAGTAGAAAAAAGTTTCTAAAATACTGTAAGGAAATAGCTATTAAGGTCGTAAAAAAGAATAAAGTATGAGATGATGTACTTTCATGTATAATTAGTATATATTGAAAAGTAATCGTTTAAGTAGTCAATGTAAAATGTAAAACAGTTAAATTTAGAGATACAATAAATAATAAGTTAAAAGTAAGTACTATCTAGAAAAAATAAGTAAAATTGTGTGTATTAAAAGGAATGAGTAAAAAATTCTAAGATTAATTAGGCATAAGAAAATATAAAATTGATGTAAAACAAGTATGATTGTAGCTAAAAGACTCTGATGACCATGTCAGAGGTAAATGCAACGCCCTGTGATGACGGGTGCCTTTGTTAAAAAAAAAAAAAAAAAAAAAAAACCTAACGTAACCTAACTCTGAGCTAACCTTTTTTTTTTTTTTTTTTTTTTGATCTCGGGGTGGAAAATCCTCATGGATGTCCCCCGCCCCGGGGAGGGCGGGGGGGTCTGTCGGACTCTTACCGACTAAAAACCACCCCGGTGTTCCATCACTCACCTGCGCCGGGGTCGCGGGAACGCGCTATTCTTCCGCAACCCCGGCTGGTGCTGGCCCGCTAGCGCGGGCCCCGTCTCGAGCGGGGCGAGTGAGGTGTTTGACTCCCCCCGCAACGGCTAAGAGGGGCGCGCGTGGAACACTACGCGCCGCCACCTCGGGTCCTGATGTATGGGGGGCGGCGGACGTCCCCGATTCCGTCGCCCCTGGACCCATTTAGGGGGGCTGGAAGAGGGCGTTGTCCGCCCTCCGCCGACGCCCGGTGCGCCTGCTGCGGATCGGAAGGGCTGTCTCCACCTCCCTCAACCTTTCCGCAGCCTCCTTCTGGGAGACGACTGTCTCGCAGAAGGAAACCACCGCGTCCCAGGACTCAACGCTGCCGACCATCGAATTAACTACGGCCGGCAGCGACAGGTCACTGCCTACTTCTGAGATGAGGGCACGACGTGGCTCCTCCCAAGCAGCACACTCTGCCAGCGTATGCCCCGCCGTGTCCTCCCGGCAGTCGACGCAGTGGTGACACCGTGCGTCCGGCTCCCTGTTTATGCGACACAGGTACTTCCCGAAGCAACCATGCCCCGAAAGCACCTGCGTCGCCCGAAACGTCAGGGAGCCGTGCCTCCTCCCGAACCATTCGTCGAGCACTGGTCGGATCGCCCCGACGGTAGCGAGACCGGCGGAAGGGCGCAAAAGCCTGTCCCGCCACTCAGCCACCAGGACCTCGCGGAGCTGCGACCGACGCAGCTCGATCTCTCGCTGCATCGGTCGCTCGCCCCGCGACCTCGCGTCCTCACGCCACCGATAGAGTGACGCGAGCACCTTCGCCTCCAGGTCCCAGGGCGGGGACCCGGCCAGTGCACAACCCGCCTCGTAGGAGATCGTGCGATACCCCCGAATGACTCTGACGGCCATAGCCCGCTGCGGCTTCCGCAGAACAGCTATGCTACCGGCCGTCAGGTCAGACGCCCAGATCGGCGCTCCGTAGAGCGCCATGGATCGCACGATCCCCATGTAGAGCCGCCTACAGGCGGCGCTCGGGCCCCCCAGATTGGGAAGCAGCGTTGCCAGCGCCCCGGCCGCGCCCAACAACTTTGGCGCCAGCCGCCGGAAGTGGGGTCCGAAGTCCCAACGGCTGTCGAGCACCAATCCCAGATATTTCATGGTGGGCTCGACAGCGATCCGGACCCCCCCGACCACGATGTGTGACCCGGCCGGCGGCGCCCGTCGGGGACCATGAAACACCATGGCCTCCGACTTGTTGAGGGCCACCTCCAGGCCGAGGCGCCGTATGCGGCTCACCGTCAGTGAGACCGCCGCCGTCGCGAGCAACGCTGCCTCCCTGTGCGAACTCCCCCGGGCCGTGACCAGCGTGTCGTCCGCGTAACACGTCAGGTCCGCGCCCGGCGGGAGTTCGCCCCTTAGCACCCAGTCGTACCCGATGTTCCACAGGAGCGGACCCACGACCGAACCCTGTGGAACACCGCACGACACCTGGCGTCCTCCTCCTCTGCAAGCTCTGCGGCCGTGGGCAAAGCCATCGGCGGCGGAGTGTGTTCCGCTCTAGCCGGGAAGAGGGCCGCAACTACCTCCTCCAGCAGCTCGGGTTGGAGACTCTCCGTAAGTGGGGGCGCCGCGGCTCGAAGTTGCCCTCGAACCGCTTTATACGGGCGCCCCCACGGATAACTCTGAGCTAACCTAACCTAACCTAACTCTGAGCTAACCTAACCTAACCTAACTCTGAGCTAACCTAACCTAACCTAACTCTGAGCTAACCTAACCTAACCTAACTCTGAGCTAACCTAACCTAACCTAACTCTGAGCTAACCTAACCTTTTTTTTTTTTTTTTTTTTGATCTCGGGGTGGAAAATCCTCATGGATGTCCCCCGCCCCGGGGAGGGCGGGGGGGTCTGTCGGACTCTTACCGACTAAAAACCACCCCGGTGTTCCATCACTCACCTGCGCCGGGGTCGCGGGAACGCGCTATTCTTCCGCAACCCCGGCTGGTGCTGGCCCGCTAGCGCGGGCCCCGTCTCGAGCGGGGGGAGTGAGGCGTTTGACTCCCCCCGCAACGGCTAAGAGGGGCGCGCGTGGAACACTACGCGCCGCCACCTCGGGTCCTGATGTATGGGGGGCGGCGGACGTCCCCGATTCCGTCGCCCCTGGACCCATTTAGGGGGGCTGGAAGAGGGCGTTGTCCGCCCTCCGCCGACGCCCGGTGCGCCTGCTGCGGATCGGGAGGACGGTCTCCACCTCCCTCAACCTTTCCGCAGCCTCCTTCTGGGAGACGACTGTCTCGCAGAAGGAAACCACCGCGTCCCAGGACTCAACGCTGCCGACCATCGAATTAACTACGGCCGGCAGCGACAGGTCACTGCCTACTTCTGAGATGAGGGCACGACGTGGCTCCTCCCAAGCAGCACACTCTGCCAGCGTATGCCACGCCGTGTCCTCCCGGCAGTCGACGCAGTGGTGACACCGTGCGTCTGGCTCCCTGTTTATGCGACACAGGTACTTCCCGAAGCAACCATGCCCCGAAAGCACCTGCGTCGCCCGAAACGTCAGGGAGCCGTGCCTCCTCCCGAACCATTCGTCGAGCACTGGTCGGATCGCCCCGACGGTAGCGAGACCGGCGGAAGGGCGCAAAAGCCTGTCCCGCCACTCAGCCACCAGGACCTCGCGGAGCTGCGACCGACGCAGCTCGATCTCTCGCTGCATCGGTCGCTCGCCCCGCGACCTCGCGTCCTCACGCCACCGATAGAGTGACGCGAGCACCTTCGCCTCCAGGTCCCAGGGCGGGGATCCGGCCAGTGCACAACCCGCCTCGTAGGAGATCGTGCGATACCCCCGAATGACTCTGACGGCCATGGCCCGCTGCGGCTTCCGCAGAACAGCTATGCTACCGGCCGTCAGGTCAGACGCCCAGATCGGCGCTCCGTAGAGCGCCATGGATCGCACGATCCCCATGTAGAGCCGCCTACAGGCGGCGCTCGGGCCCCCCAGATTGGGAAGCAGCGTTGCCAGCGCCCCGGCCGCGCCCAACAACTTGGGCGCCAGCCGCCGGAAGTGGGGTCCGAAGTCCCAACGGCTGTCGAGCACCAATCCCAGATATTTCATGGTGGGCTCGACAGCGATCCGGACCCCCCCGACCACGATGTGTGATCCGGCCGGCGGCGCCCGTCGGGGACCATGAAACACCATGGCCTCCGACTTGTTGAGGGCCACCTCCAGGCCGAGGCGCCGTATGCGGCTCACCGTCAGTGAGACCGCCGCCGTCGCGAGCAACGCTGCCTCCCTGTGCGAACTCCCCCGGGCCGTGACCAGCGTGTCATCCGCGTAACACGTCAGGTCCGCGCCCGGCGGGAGTTCGCCCCTTAGCACCCAGTCGTACCCGATGTTCCACAGGAGCGGACCCACGACCGAACCCTGTGGAACACCGCACGACACCTGGCGCTGGTTTCCGCCATCGCGTCCCACGTAGGTGACACACCTCCCGGCTAAGTAAGCCCCAACGATGCGGCGGAGGTAGAGAGGCACGCGATGATACCGCAGTGCCTCTCTAATACAGCTCCAGGGCAGGGTGTTGAAAGCGTTGGAGATGTCTAAAGACACCGCCACCACCACCCCGCCCCGGGACACGGTTTCCTCCGCCAGGACTCTCACCCTCGACACAGCGTGGATGGTAGAGCGCCCATGCCGAAAGCCGTACTGGCTCTCGGCCAGGTCCGGCCCCTCTCCGCACAAGTGGCGGACGAGGCGGGCTGCGAGTATACGCTCGAACAGCTTGCCCACCTCGTCGAGCAACACTATGGGCCGGTACGCGGACGGCGAGTCCGCCGGGCGCCCCGCCTTCCTGAGCAGGACCAGACGACCAGTCTTCCACAATGTGGGAAACTGACCCCGCTCGAGGCACGCCGTGTAGAGTCCTCTCAGCTGGGGCTCTAGCTCCTTGAGGGCGAGGGCCAAAGCTAGGCCGTGAATACCGTCGGGCCCCGGAGCCACTTTCTTGGCCCGGAGCCGCCTCACGGCCGCCCTCATCTCCTCCTGTGTCACCTCTGGGACGCTGATGGCGTCCTCCTCCTCTGCAAGCTCTGCGGCCGTGGGCAAAGCCATCGGCGGCGGAGTGTGTTCCGCTCGAGCCGGGAAGAGGGCCGCAACTACCTCCTCCAGCAGCTCGGGTTGGAGACTCTCCGTAAGTGGGGGCGCCGCGGCTCGAAGTTGCCCTCGAACCGCTTTATACGGGCGCCCCCACGGATCCCCGTCCAGAGTCTCCAACATCCTCTCCCTGGATCGCGTCCTCGACTCGCCGATGGCCAGCCACAGAGCCTGCTTTGCCGCGCGGTACACCTCATACCGCGCGGCTTCTTCGTCGGGTACCCGACGACGTGTCCTCCGGTAGTGGGTGTACTGGCGCCTAGCCGCCACGCACGCGATGCGTAGCTGCGCGATTTCGGCGGTCCACCAGTACACCTGGCGCCTTGCACATTGTGCGTGGACCCGGGGCATGGACGCATCGCAAATTTGCGTCATCGCCCCGCGGAACCACAGCGCCTCCCGTTCGACGTCATCGGGTCCGTTCGTTGCCGACTCCCGGCTCCAGGCCTGGACAATAGCAGCCTCCTCGAGAAATTCCCTGTCGATGTGCCTACGCGCCCAGCGCGGGCCGTCCCGACGCGGGACAGATCCTGCGGTTCTGCGGTCGCCAGCGGTCTGGGCGGAGACGTCGAAACGGATGTAACGGTGATCCGACAACGTCTCCACCTCCACGGCGACACGCCAGTCGCGAACACGGCTCGCGACAGCAGGGCTAGCGAACGACACGTCTACTATCGATCCGCCCCGCTGCCGCACGCACGTGTGGACCGAGCCCCGGTTCAGGACGACCAGGCCAGTCGTGACCGCCCACTCCTCCAATGCCTCGCCCTTAGCATCGGTCACCGGGGATCCCCACGCCGCAGATTTGGCGTTGAGATCGCCGAGCAACAGCACCGGGCGAGGATAGAGTCGGCCCACGACGGCACCCAACTCGACAAGAAACCTCTCGAAGTCGGCGAGACTCTTGTTGGGCGAAAAATACGCCCCAACGACGCCAACGCCATCTGCGAGGGCGGCTACCCAGCCGTGCCCTCGAGACGGGCTGACGAGAGCCCCTCCGATGATGGCCACCAAACCGTCAAGGTCTCCCACCCAGTTATCCCTGGGCGGGACCCAGTACGGCTCGGCGACCACGGCCACGTGAATCGACCACTCTGCCATGCTCTGGAGCAAGAGATCCTGAGCTCTGGCACAGTGGTTGATGTTGCCCTGGAGGAAATGGTATTGTGCCATTATGCGCAATATGTATATATTAGTAGGAACCATATTGTTATATGGTATATATTAGTAGGAACCATAGACCAAGTAAAAACTCAAGACAAATTCCAGCGGAACATTGAATTGATGCAGGGTCTGCAAATGTATGAGTGACATTGACAGCGATCGGAGTGTTGCTAGATAAAATCTTTTTACCCCTGATATCAAACAACTGACCACGACTAATATCAAGTCTTTAAATAATTAATACGATCCAATTATGAAAAGACACGGATTGACTGTCAATTTAAATTTTCCGTACCAGGCCCCTCAGAAAGTATTGCGAAAAAAAGTTTTTATATATGGGAGACTGGCCAGTTATAATGTTTTTCGAAAATATGATTATTTATAAGTAAAAATAAGTAAGTTCCAATTTCAAAATTTCCCTCCACATTTTTTGCGAGTTAATTCAAAGTATTGTGTCTCACTGAAATATGGATCTGCGCCGGGAACATTTTAGAGCTATGATTTTATACGATTTCAAGTGTCGCCTGAAACCGGATGAATCGTACGATAGACTTCAAATGGCATTCATGGATGAAGGCCCTTCCAAGGCAACCGTGTATCGTTGGTATAACGAATTCAAGCGCGGTCGACCAACTTTGGGGGATGACGAAAGAAGCGGTCGCCCTTTGACGGCTGTTACCGAAGAAAACGTGCTAGCAGTGAAAAATTTAATCCAAGACAATTGGCGAATTACATATCAGGAGATTCAACACATATTGAAGATTGGATCGGGAAGCGTTCACGAGATTCTACACAGCCATCTTCGCGTGAGGAGGATAGTATCACGCTGGGTGCCGCACAACCTCACCGATGCTCAGAAGCAGGCCCGGGTGGAATGGTGCCGTGATATGCTTAACAAATTTGAAGCAGGCTCGTCTCGGCGTGTTTACGACATCGTTACAGGTGATGAGTCCTGGATTTATCAATACGACCCAGAAACCAAGCGCCAGTCGACTGTTTGGGTGTTTCAAAATGAGCCAACGCCTACCAAAGTGAAGCGATCTAGAAGCGGGGGTAAGATTTTGATCGCTAGCTTTTTTAATTTGACTGGCCACTTGGTATCAATTCCCTTACGGGATCAAAGAAGCATTAATGCCGAATGGTATACTACCAAATGTTTGCCAGAAGTTTTCTCTGTTATAAGCAACAAGCGACCAAACACAGGGCTCCGCGGGCTACTGCTCCACCACGACAATGCACCTGCGCACACCGCACTCAAAACGAGGGACTTCCTGGACAGCACGCCAGTCAAACTCCTGGGTCACCCTCCTTACAGCCCTGATCTAGCACCGTGTGACTTCTTTTTATTCCCAAAAATAAAAAATCAGCTCAAAGGGATACAATTTTCGTCGCCGGAAGATGCGCTGGCTGCGTTCGAGCAGGCTGTAAACGAGGTGTCTGCGGCGGACTGGAAAAAGTGTTTTGAAAACTGGTTTAGGCGCATGAATCTTTGTATAGAGGCTGGTGGAAAGTACTTTGAAAAGATTTGATAAAAATATATGTACGTATAGAACAATTTTTTTTAGTTTCGCAAAACTTGCTGAGTGTCCCACGTATATTACTAATCACAATTATTGTCATTCGTTATCAGTATACCAACGACTAGGATCAGGGCTAGAAAGGCAAAATACGGCAAAATTTGTGTCTCAATTTGCTAAATAATTCATGTCCCTGGCCGTACATAGAATATAACTATATAATAAAAAATTGTTATTTGCTATGCAAGATTGTAAAGTTGTTATTTAGCGCGTTTTCTTCAATAAAGCAAGCGAAGGATTTAAGATTGAATTCTAAAATATAATCAAACAAATGTAAAAGCAACGAGACGCAAATAATTTTGCAGCCGTGCAAAACACACAACTTTTCATCTCACTGCAGCGAAGAAAATGCTAGATGTAAGAAAAACAATTGAAATATAATTAATCAGGGTTTAATTATTCATAGTAGTTACTTAAAAAATGGAACATTATACTAAAAATTAAATTACTGCTGTTGGTTGGATACTTGTGTACTATTCCTTGGTAAATTATTTGCAAAATTATCAAAAATTACTCATTTCATTGGATTCCATTGTGGTAGATATGAAGGATTCATTATGTTGTTTTAATAGAAATTTTCACCCGACTGCGGCGCAGCCTAAAAGGAGGGATCACGTTTTTAGTCATGTATAAATCATGCTCAACAAAGTGTTCGCTACAAATGAGTGAATAATTGGATGGTGACCAATTATTTTCATTTATGCTATTACGTATTACTTCAACACGCTCTTTTTTTCTGTTATGGTCTTTCGGAAAGCTAAAAAGTAAAAAAAGCGTAAAAATAACATGACGATTAATTTTACCCGATTTCTGGGGTAAATTATAATTTATTAACATGCAACACAGGAATATTCCTTGCCGCGGTAAGGTTACAAGAAAATGAATTGTAAACATTAAAATATGATTAAAATAAATTACTAACTTGTGAAAAGTAATTTCATCTGATTTTTTATGCGCTGTATGCTTTAGTCGGCGCCAAACTAACTTTTAACAAGCAAAGTGCGTGCAAGTTGCAAGTGGCCGAGCGGAGAACGCATTTTTGGAAAGTTATTGTTTATCGTTGAAAATTTCACGTTGTATTTGATGTGACGTTGTTTTTATTATTTATTTAAAGTAATTTAAGGATCTTCGTTGATTGGTTGTTTGGCGCCGACTCATAATTAGTTATTTTTCAGTTTCTGTTTTCGTCGGTTCAATTTTGTGTTAAAAAGTTTTATTTTTCATTTTTTTGTGGTTAAAATCTAACTCCAGGTCTCCATTATGTCGTAGTGTCTAGAACTATATTTAGGTGTGTCAAGTTTCCAACAGAATCGGTTAACAGGTAACAGGGGTGGATTTTGATTTTAAAATTTAAATGGGACCAACTTCGAGATATACGCTATCTATTAAAAAAAGAATCATCAAAATCGGACCACTCTGTAAAAAGTTATGCGTGGTCATACATAAAAAAAAAAAAAAACAAAAAAAAAAAATACGCCTTGAATTGAGAACCACCTCCTTTTTTTCTTCGGTTAATAAAAGAAGAATCTACTTAGAATTAATCTCTAATATTGTACGAAGCTAACTATAGTTCCTCTAAAATCGATTCTAAATTAACAAAAAACTATTAAGCTAGGCTATGAGTAGGAATCTGTATCTAGTTTCCTAACAGAATGAAGCTAAGTTAAACCTAACACTAAATATTTATTGAGGAACTAAACGAAATCGTTCGTAAGACGATAATGAGTTTTGATTATTACTCGATTGGAAGAGGGCAGGTCTTTACACCGCTCTCTTAAAGAAGGCATTTCCCCTCTGTAGCGTAACTACGCGGGTTAAGTAATCAGAACCAGGATGGAGTGCATGCACACGCGCCAATCCACTGAAGAGGTGGAAGATTGTCGTCACATACCACAATAATGCTGCCCTCACGAACGGGAGAGCCGCGGTTGTGATACCACTTATTACGCTGTTGAATCTCATGCAAGTATTCGCGACTCACACTTTTGTTACATTTTACTTTCTTTTTTTAAATGAAAATACGAAATTCGTTTCAGTAAGTCTTTATTGGTCGTGTCAAAATTTACACAACGTATCAATAATTTATTTTTTAGTTATAAACCTTTCTTTATAAAAAAAAGATACAGATTTGCCAGCTTGGCGAGCGCGCCCCGCTGGCGCGTGTGACGTCACGGCCAACAGAGCGTGGGCGCGTGTGACGCGACGGCCGACAGAGCGTGGGCGTGCGTGACGTCACGACTACAGAGCGTGGGCGCGTGTGACGTGACGGCCGACAGAGCGTGACGTCACGACTACAGAGCGTGGGCGCGTGACGTCACGAGCAACAGGGCGCGGCCGCCTGGCTCGGCGGCGCGGGTCGCCGTCACAGACGGCGGCCCGTCCGCGCTTCTTTTGTACATATAAAAATAGATCCCTTACTTAGTCTAGGAGGAGAACGCATCGGCTACTCGACATAAATGCACAGTTTATAGTATGATATGAAACTACGATTGGAGCACCATTTCATTAATATATCCCCGCGGCGGGCCACGCTCGCCGCTCGCACACCCCTCGTACTTGCGATTCACAATTAAACAGTATCCCTATCTAACATGATAAGACAACTATAAAATTAGGAGCCGGGCGATATAGTGCACAGATGAGGATGGTTGTAAATAGTAACGGGACCCTAGTAGGACAGTGTGAAGTGAGCGCTGGGCCCGAGTGACGTCACGCGGCCGTCGTGAGCGCTCGCGTCAGTCTTTTCGTCACTCCTCTCTTTTTCTTCTCGTCTTCATTCGTCTTCTGTGAACCGATAGGCGTCCTTCTATGTCATGTCTCTCTTAGAGTATGTGTTTATAATTATTGTTCCCGGCGTACCATCAACATCGCGAAAAGGAAAGAAAAGTAACACAGATAAATGTTTATCACTTTCTTACAGTTATTTACAACATGTTCTATCTAATTCGTAATTATATGTATAGTTTATTTATTTATTTACTAACTTACATATTAATGTATGTACAAGTCTTAAGATTCCTATAAGCTGTGTTCACACTTTGGAGGAGCTCGTCACAGCGCAGGCGTCGCCACTAGCTGTACAAGTGAAATCAAATACAAATTCCTTCCCATACAAAAACCTTGTATAACACAAAAGTTTTTGTATGCGACGTTCTAAAGATTTTTTTACGTCTTACGCATGTTTCGTAGGAAAAGCTGTTCAGTTTCGTTGGTAGAGTCTACCTTTATTTGTCGCATGTATATGATTTCATACTGTTATACACTTATGTTTAAAATTGATCTATTTTTCAATAAAAAATTTAATGGCTACTTCATGGACCAACTAGTAAATGATGAATCATTCAATTGTATTAAATGTATGATGACATGGATTTATGGGTACTATAATGACTATGCAGTAACGTGTTTACGACAGTCTGTACTTCGTGCCTGAGATCGAAATATCAAAGTAATTCATTGGACTGAGTTTGCGAGCCCTGGTCATAGATGTCAGCCGAACCATTTGGGCCATAACAGTTTCATGTAAAATTACCGAAATCACAACCACCTTTTACCTATTGCACAACTTTCATCTTTATATTTCAACGAAACACCAAATGACTGTTAATTGCAATATTGATGATGAGATGAGAGATTAATCTCAGATATCCAATTATTATTAGTACGCGTGACGGTCAGTCACAGTGGTAAAGTTCCAACAACAGGTACAATCTTAAGTCTAAAATACATTTACAAGGTACGTCAGCCTTTTGCACACTGCAATAATAGTGTGGTGAGTGGATATCGCACGTGTCGCGCGTACAGCACGCAGTAGCGGCGGCGCGGGCGGGGGCGGCGGGGGCGGCGGGGCGGCCGCGCGCCGCCGTCACACGTCCGTGCCCCCCCCCGCGTCGTCCGCGTCCGAGTCCTCGATCTCGCACAGGTGCGCCGACAGCTCGCTGCCGGAGCCGGCGTCGTCGCCCAGCAGCGAGGCGCGCTCCTCCGCGAACATGGTGATGAGGCTGGCGGCGTCCGCCTCGCGCGCGTCGGCCGCGTGCAGCAGCGGCGACGAGGCGGCGCCCGCGTCGTCGGCCGAGTCCGAGTCCGGCGCGGCGCGCGCGCGGGCGCGGCGGCGCGGCGCCGGGCTGGCGGCGCGCGACGCGCCCGACGACGAGTCGGGCCGCTCCGAGCCCGCCACCTCGCTGATGCCGGGCAGCGCGCCGCCGCCGCACCAGTCCGAGCAGTCCCAGTGGTAGCCGCCGACCAGGTGCGGCTCCACCGCCGCGCCCGCCGCCAGCGCGCCCGCCGCCCGCCTCGCGCACCCAGGTGACCGCCCACGAATTCGGCTTTTGCATCCTTTTAGATCTGCAACAATTAATGAAAGTAAATAAAATAAAAAATGCGTTCGTAACTCCATTGAGCTTCCAGATCTTTGTGTTTCTGCTAGACGAATTCGCTCACCGTTGTATATTTTATTATCCACGAAGGTGTGGAGGTGCATCTGTTCGGACCAGGGCTTGCGGTCGACGACGTCGATGTTCAGATTGCGGCGGTAGTCCGGCGGGATGCCCTCGAGCTCGTCGCCCGCGGAGCCGTAGCTGCGCAGCGTGTCGACGTTGTTGAGCGGCGGCGGGTCGGCGCAGGACGCGGGGCGCTCGCGTCGCACCGCCTCCAGGTTGGAGAGCTTAGAAGGGCGCGGCGCTAATTTATCGAGAGCACGGCTGTTGAGCGGCTCGCCGTCCTTGGGCTTGGCGCGGGCGGCGCGGCGGCGGCGCAGCGCCAGCGGCAGCGCGGCGCCCAGCAGCAGCAGCAGCGCCAGCAGCGCGGCCGCGGCGCCCAGCGGCCAGCGCGCCGCGCACGCCCAGCGCCACGCCGAGCGCAGCGCCCGCGCCGGCGCCTCGCCCGCCGCGCCCGCCACCACCGCGTCCGAGTACAGCGGGTTGCCGCAGTTCATGCCTGCCAAATATGCGGCTCGTAAGAGACAGAATCGGACTACATCAATGATAACTGGCACTATAGGGATTCGTCGGTACCCGTCTTGTCGGGAGGACAGAGACATCTGAAGGAGCCGGGCTCATTGACGCAAGTGGCTCCGTTGAGGCAGGGCTCGCCGGCGCACTCGTCCACGTCGTACTGGCAGCGCGGGCCGTAGAAGCCGCGGCAGCGACACGACGGGCCCCAGTCGCCCTCCTCGCACGCGCCGCCGTGCGCGCACGGGCCGGCGCCGCACCAGCGCCCGCGCTCGCAGCGCTCGCCCGCCAGCCCGGCCGCGCACGCGCAGCGGAAGCCGCGCGCGTCCGCCGAGCACGAGCCGCCGTGCAGGCACGGCTGCGACGCGCACGGCTCAGAGTCCAGCTCGCAGCGCCGCCCCGCGAAGCGCGCGTGGCACTGGCACGCGTAGCCCTCGCCCTCCAGCAGCTCGGCCACGTCGCGGCACGTGCCGCCGTTGAGGCACGGGTAGGAGGCGCACGGCGTGGGCGGCGGCAGCGCCGGGCACGCGCCGCCCACGCGCACGCGCACGCGCCGCACCAGCTGGGCGCGCCCGTCGCTCGATGTGCCGCCTTCCTCGAGCGGCAGGACTGCACCTCCTAGTTTTACCTCTGATATGCAGCCGTGGAAGCCATATGTCACCTGCAAAAGTGAATGTGATGATTGGAGACTTCTCTGATTTAGAGATGAGTTGATGATGATGCAGACGACCAGAAAAAAACAGCCGGGTACCTGTTCAGCAGCGAAGGCGTGTGCGTGTCTCTGTAGCGCGGCGCCCAGCAGCAGGCGGTCGGCGCGCACGTCCAGCACGGCAGCCGGCGGCGGCGTCTGCGCCAAGGCACTGCGCCGGTCCACGGTGAGTCGCATGCTAGCACCGCGCCGTTCGAGTCTCGCCTCATGCCACAGTCCGTCCGCTACGGGAACAGCCGCGCGCACTTGGGCCGGTCCCGCACCCAGTTCCATTCGAAATTGCAGGTAGCCTTCCGCCACTTCCAGCGTAGCGTAGTCCACGCGGCCGGCCGCTTGCAGCAGCGTGCCGCGCTCCCGCCGCGTGCGGAAGCGCAGCGAGAGCGCCAGCTCGTCGTCCAGCAGGCGCGCGCCCTGCACGGCGCCGCGCTCCAGGCGGTACACGAGGTAGCCGTCGCCCGCCAGCGCGGCCACGGGCGGCGCGCGGCAGTCGGCGCAGGCGGGCGGCGCGCCGTCGCAGCGCTCGCCGCCGTAGCCCGGCGCGCAGGCGCAGGCGGCGCGCAGGCGGTGCGGCGGCGCCACCAGCGCGAACACCTCGCTGGCCACGGCGCGCGCGCCCGCCGCCAGCGCCACGCGCTCCGCGCACGCGCCGTGCACGCAGCCGCCGCACGCCGCGCGCAGCAGCTCCTCCACCACGAGGCGCGTGCGCTCCTCCAGGCGCTCCAGGTGCGCGTGCAGGCGCCGGCGCAGCGCGTCTGCCGGCAGGAAGCCGCCGGCGACCCGCACGGCGAACGCCACGTCTAGGTCCTGCGCGACCTGGCGGCGTACTCGGCTTACGTCACCTGCGTCTCCGAGCTCGCCGGATGCTTGCACGCTCACCACGATGACGTCTCCGGGTTCGCAGTCGGTCGCCTCGCCGATGGCTCGAATAAAGCCTTTGCGATGACTCAGAATAAAATCACGATCCGTCACTTCCCGGAAACGTACGACTATTGCTTGTGCGAGCATTTCGTCTGACACAAGTATTACGGTAATTTTTACGATTGCAAAGCCAAGAAATTTTCCATCGCCGACGGTCACGTTGAGTCGGTAATCACCGACATCGAGGCGCGGAGCGGCTTTTAGTGTACCATCGGCCGCATCGATCTCAAACAGGTCTGTGGGGGCATAAGGAGCGCCATCGACCGGCGCGATCGCGTACATAAGGGTGTCGTACGCATCACGATCGGAAGCAAACACCCGTCCGATGATGCCACCCGGAAATTCATCCAGATATGAGTTGACAACGACTTCTAGTGGCGTCACTACCGGTGGATACTGAGATTCTTCTATCACTCTTATGTAAACCCATGCATCCGAGTATAGCGGTGGAGTGCCGTTGTCGAACACGCGCACTTGTAGAACGTATCGATCCTTGATGCGATGATTGAAGCGAGTCGCCGAGCGCAAGTATCCATCTTGTTCTAAGCGAAAAGCGCTCATTTCGTTACCAGATTGAAAATCAAACGTGTAAGGTGCTGCATTGGGCGAGGCGTCTGCGTCCTCCACTACGAATTTTAGTATCGTATGACCGAGCGGTCGATCTTCCTGGACGACTGCAGTGTAATTAGATTGTGCGAACAGTGGAGGGTTATCGTTTGCATCTGCCACTTCGATGTTAACTAAAGCGGTGGCCTCGAGAGCGGGAAGACCGTGATCCCGCGCGTGCACCTCTAGCACATAGGCCGGCACCGTCTCTCTGTCCAGCGGTGCAGCCACCGACAAGTACCCGGTGTCGGAGTCGATCGCGAATCGCGCGTCGCGATCCCCACGAGCGATCGAGTAGGAGACGCGGCCGTTGGCGCCGGAGTCGGCGTCGGCCGCCAGCACCTGCAGCGCGCGCGCGCCCGGCGCCGCGTCCTCGCGCACGCGCGCCGCGTACGTCGCCTGCGAGAACTGCGGCGCGTTGTCGTTGGCGTCGGTCACCGTGACGTTGACGGTGGCCAGGTCGCTGAGCGGCGGCTGGCCGCCGTCCGTGGCCTGCACCGTGAGCAGGTAGTGGCTGCGGCGCTCGTAGTCCAGCGCGCGCGCCAGCGAGAGCACGCCCGAGGCGCGGTCCAGCGCGAAGTGGTCGCGGTCGTCGCCGCCCACCAGCGCGTAGTGCACGGCGGCGTTGACGCCGGCGTCGCGCGACGTGGCGCGCACGCGCAGCAGCTGCGTGCCGGGCGCGTCCAGCTCGGGCACGGCGGCGCGGTACTGGCGCAGCTCGAACTCGGGCGGGTTGTCGTTGACGTCGGCCACGGTGAGGCGCACGGTGGCGGTGGCGGAGCGCGGCGGGCGCCCCGCGTCGCTGGCGCGCAGCACGAGGCGGTGCTCGGCCTGCGTCTCGCGGTCCAGCGGCGCGCGCAGCGTGATGATGCCGCTGTCGGGCGCCAGCTCGAAGGCGCCGCTCGTCTCGTCCACGAACGAGTAGCGCACGAGACGGTTTTCGCCGAGGTCCGCGTCCGTTGCATGCACCTGAATGTTATTAGTGTTTTAGTGTGCATTACTGCATTAAGTAAACGACATGCTACGTTGATGCCAAGTAAGGCAGGAAAGCGATGATGACACAAACAAGATGTTGATCTGGAAATGGTTGTCTGGAAGAAATTGCTATAAGCGATAATACCGGCAATTGTTAGTACTGTCACACTGTGCTCATTTATAGTAAGTTTTTAGTAAGTCGTTTTAAAATTTAAAATTTATAGTAAGTCAGTTGCCAGGGAAATATCTGTTTAAGCGAAATTCAACCCAATTGTATTAGAATGTCTGTAGGATATTAAGCTTATCGTGGGTCATGATTCCGATTTGTTGACTGTACATAACGGTCGATCGGTAAAAACATTGGAAGAGAAGTTAATATGCGCGAGCGCGGCCGTGCTTGCTAGGGTGCAACAGCTGACTGACTGTATGAGGGGCGAGCAGGTCGCGGTGGAACTGAGGACACGCAACTTGCCCCGCTTCCCTTTGTCTTCCTGATGCTGTTGAGTACGATGACTCAACAGAGATAGATTAATAAAATGAAAGAATAGTACATGGTTGATGTGTACCTTGGCGACGAGAGTACCGAGGTCGGCGTCCTCCGGCAGCGTGACGCTGTAGGTGGCGGCGGAGAAGCGCGGCGCGTTGTCGTTGACGTCGTCCAGCGCCAGGCGCAGCTCCGAGCTGCACTCCCAGTCCGGCCGCTCGCGGTCCTGCGCGTGCGCCCGCAGCACGTAGTGCGCGCGCGCCTCGCGGTCCAGCCGCGCCGCCACCAGCACGGCGCCCGACTCCCGCTCCATGGCGAAGTGCTGCGCGCCGGCGCCCGACAGGTAGTAGCGCAGGCGCGCGCCGCCCGCCGCGTCCGCGTCGCCCGTCTGCAGCGCCATGACGCGGGTGCCGTTGGCCGCGTCCTCCGGCAGGCGCGCGTAGTACCGGTGCCGGAGACAGTACGGCGGATTATCTGCGATGGAAGCCGACGGAGTGAGTGTCGAAGTGACGAGACCCGGGGCCGATGCGAGGACAGTGGCTAGGGACTCACCGTTCACGTCGAGAATGACGATGCGGACCCTCGTCTGCGCCGTGAATTTACCGTCGGTGGCGGCTACAGTGAGCTCATACAGGGCTTCAGTCTCGCGGTCCAATTCACGCGCGACGTATAGCTCGCCGGAGGCGCGCAACTGGAAGCGCGCGCGCGGGTCGCCGTCCGCCACGAAGAACGACAGCGGCGCGCCCGTGGCGTCCGCGTCGCGCACCTCCAGCCGCACCGCCACCGTGCCGGGCGCCGCGTCCTCGCGCACCTGCAACACGCGACCGTGAGCCGGCGCCCAGCGGGCGGGGGGGGCGCCGGCTCGCTCCTCACCTCTGCCGAGTACTGCTCCAGGCGGAACACGGGCGGGCAGTCGTTGTAGTCGATGAGCCGCACCACCAGCGTGCCGCGGGCTACACGCCGCGGGCTGCCGGCGTCCGCTGCGAGCAGAGCCAGCCGATGTTCGGGCTGCGCCTCGCGGTCTAGCGATGCCAGGGTGGTCACCCAGCCAGTATAGGGGTCCACTGCGAACAGAGCGCCGTCCACGGTCTCACCGTCGCCGTTCTCCGTCGCAAGCGAATAGCGAACCTCACCATTTGTTCCAGAATCCGGATCGTCTGCCATCACTGTAATTTAGGTAATTGTCATTGTTGGTCATAGGTACCTAGACGTACACTAACGAATGGGAGGCTGGGAGGCACACTCACATTGTACGAGGCTGGTGTGCGGAGGTGTATTTTCCGCGACGTGCACGACATAGGGCTGCGAGTGGAACGTTGGCGCATGCTCATTGACATCAAGGACGTGAAGACGCGTCTGCACCATCGTTGCCGGTGCCGGGCTGCCCGCGCCTTCCGCGATAATGCCTGCAATGCATGTGACATGGTAGTCAAAAACATACGCAATATTCTGCGCATAAATATCATCATAAAACAATATTAAAATATATGTATACAGGGTTATTTGTAAAACACCGGTAACCTCTCAGGACTATGTTACTAACATCATAATCTGCAACTTTTGTTCTATGACTTTTAAAAAATCATCATATTTCATATTTTTTTTAGGGTTCCGTAGTCCAGGATTAATAACTTCTACAGTTATAAACATAAGTAAATTAAGTTTTGTTAAAAAATAGTCTGCATATAGATCTCAATTTTAAAAGAATAAAAAAATCGTTTTTACGTATTTTAGGGGTGGCGTCCATACATGTGAAATGGGGATGAAAATTTTTTTTTCGCTGCACCCCCTCGTGTGGGGTTTCATTGAATAGGTCTACTAAAATGAAGGTAATGTTTCAGACATCACTTTTTTATCAGGTGTAACAACAACACAACATAACATCACGCCTGTATTTCCCCGAAGGGGTAGGCAGGGTGTATAGTACACCCGCATTTCGCCAGTTATGTTGTAAGTCCCATGTAATAGGGGGCGAGCCTATTTTTTTTTTTTTTTTTTTTTTTTAATTTGGTTCACAAATTGGGTGTGACAGATAAAACAAGTTTAGGATTACAAATACAATTAAAATACATAACAGGTGTCCACCCTGTGGCAGTGAACACATCATGCGTAGAAGACGATTATGAAAATAAATAAATTGGTTTTATGTTAATATTAAAATTAGTAACTTACAACGAAAAACTATCAGAAAATTGTACTACTCGGTGTACGAAGTAGCCACTAGCAGATTAACTTAGCGATATTTAATTTAGCCGAGGCCGAAGAACCAGTAAATATATCAAATGAAGTTCTGATACCGTTATAGCTAGAAGGTATTCTATATGAGGGTGAATGCTGCCCTATGTTAGTTCGGCATCGAGGCAAAAAAAAGGTTCCTCTATTATGAAGACGACTGCCAACCCTTGGAACTTCCAAATTTATCTTAGCAAGGAAAGTAGGACAGTCCAATAACCCATGTATCAATTTAAAAAGCATAATTATATCGGCACATTTTCGACGCGCACTTAAAGACTTTGTTGGGTGCAACCAAACATTAATATTGTCAATGCAATGCAGATTGTCAGAATGTCAGTGAGTGCCCAACGGGGATGAGTCTAAATGAAAATGCAAGTTGTCCGACCCAAACCACGTCTAATTGAACACTAATAAAATCATTAACATAAATGTAGCATCTATGCTCCGCCATGTGTCAATGCAGTTTTAAATGTAGGTCGCGATCTAAGTGCAGATACGCGAGCCTACTAGTTACACAAATACCTATAATTTAACTCATGTACGTGCACCGTACATATTGCCACCACAACAAAGGATATGGCAACTAAATGCAATACATGTAAACAATCAATAACTTATAAAAACAATGTAAAAATGTAAAGTAGAATATGTAAAAATTTAACCAAAAATTTATGTAAAAAAGTATAAACCACAGGTATAAAACGATGTAAAACTATAAACTAAAATCCTTGTATAAAATGTCACTGTCATATTTTCTAGCATACGTCACTATGTCTCTCAGTGTCAAATTGCACTTCATTTGAAGAAGGGTTAACATTTTTCACGGTATTCACTTCACTCTGCACTGTTGAGTTCCGTTTGTTGACCTTGCTGTACCCGTCCTCGATGTCATCTTCTTCATAAGGTCTTCTTCTGCTTCTCGCATCTTGCGGACCCTCCCCCTGTCTTTTGGTTGTCATCTTTCGCCAATAGCATACCGATGTTACAGACAGTGCAATGCTAATAATGATGACCACATAGATCGCGATGTAATGATGAACATCATGAGAAGATAAAGTGTCTAGCTGTGACTGATCTTTGATTAAGCGTAGCTCGGTGTCAATCTTCTTGAATGTCTCTTCGTGCGTCTCAATATGTAATGACGAGTTACGAATTGAGGTATTTATGATGTTGTTAATAGGAGAGATTGTAGGTATAATCATGGCATTTGGTTCATTTACTAAAATGTCGCTTGTATGTTCCATATTTGCGTGTAGCATAAATGCATCGCCTTGCAAATTACACCCTTGTTTAAGTGTAATCAGACCCGAGTGACGTAACGTCTCCGACGTCATTTGCGCTCCGCACACCAGTTGCACTTCGCACGCGTCACAACAATAATAAAACCATGTGTTTTGCTTATGTAATTTTTCCCACTTGTCAGCACATACATTTATTTCCGTATGACAGTATGCACTGTGTTCTTCGTTGTCTCGAATCAGCTGTACATCGCAAATAGACTTACGTCGGTCGCCAGTTTTGTATATGGGGTGATTTATTTTGCACATTAGAATTTTGTCATGAATCTTTTGGCATTCCTGGATATTTGATTGCTCTAACGGTATAAATGAGTATTGGTTCGCGTTAAATGCAATTAATTCAGAGTTGGGAATAACGTACATCACCCGATTAATGTCAACACGTTGTGGTATGCTGATTAGTTTATTTAGCTCGTAAAGTGCGTCGTTCAAGATTGGTATTTTTATTTCCATTAATAAATATTGCTGTGTAATGCGTGCATGTATTCTGAAAAGCCTGTAGATGTCTCTTACGTCATTCTGGACTTCAGGTAGAGAAGCGTCACGAGGTAGTTGTCGAGCTACCTTATCTAATTCACTTTGCATTTGGCTTGGTGATAATAAATGTACGTCCATATGTCCCTGGTACATGTTTGTCAATGTGTTGATTAGGGTTTGTTGGATGTCTTTTAAATTTTGAGCCATTCTTTCCGCAGCCATTGCCGATGTTATAATGTAGAAGGCATTTGCAGTTTCAACTTTCTCTTTCAGGGTCTTATTTTCCAACGTGTTAAGGTGATCATTTATTAAGGTAAACTGCTTAACCATTGTCGCTTCATTGCGCTGTACAATGTTAAGCAGTTTACCTTAATAAATGATCACCTTAACACGTTGGAAAATAAGACCCTGAAAGAGAAAGTTGAAACTGCAAATGCCTTCTACATTATAACATCGGCAATGGCTTTTTTTTCATGGATTTGTACGTAGAAGCGATTCATAATAATCCGGCTCGAAGGACCAAAAAAAAAAAGTTGGGTGCAACCAAACATTAATATTGTCAATGCAATGCAGATTGTCAGAATGTCAGTGAGTGCCCAACGGGGATGAGTCTAAATGAAAATGCAAGTTGTCCGACCCAAACCACGTCTAATTGAACACTAATAAAATCATTAACATAAATGTAGCATCTATGCTCCGCCATGTGTCAATGCAGTTTTAAATGTAGGTCGCGATCTAAGTGCAGATACGCGAGCCTACTAGTTACACAAATACCTATAATTTAACTCATGTACGTGCACCGTACAGACTTCATCCTGAAGAAACTCAATCTAGACTCGTATGATAGCAGCTCTCTACATTTATTATTAGCAAATGATAGTTGAAACAGAAATCTTTTTTGGATGCGTTCTATTCTATTTGAGTGTACACTATAACTAGGATTCCACACTGGACTACAATATTCAAGAATGCTACGGACTAAAGAGTTATACATAGGCAAAATTACACATCATCCATTCAATTAATTCAATCATCATTCAATTAGCATCCTTAAAAGATTTTGTTTGCCTCGAGATGAAACCAGACAGTTTTGACGCTCTTTTGATCGTAGTATCAATGTGACTTCTAAAACTTAGAGCGCTATCCAAAATTATGCCTAAGTCACGAACACAGGTCACCTCTTCTAAAGATGTATTATTCAGAGAATATGTAGCATTCGTTTTGTTTATTTTCCTGGAGAATTTTATGTGGAAACATTTATCAATATTTAAAATCATTTTATTTTTAGAGCACCAATTGCTCATCTTATTGATCTGACTCTGTAAAACATCAATATCACTGCTATCTTTAATAATTTTATAAAGTTTTAAATCATCTGCATACATTTTAAACGTACAACTGATATCGTCCGCTAAGTCATTTATGAAAACCAAGAAGAAAAGAGGTCCCATATGCGACCCCTGAGGCACACCTGAAGGAATTATTTTAGCTTGAGAAGTATAGCCATTGATCATGACCAATTGCGATCTATTTCTTAAGTATGAATCGCACCACCGCAATAGAGAACCATGTATACCCATTTTTGAAATCTTATCCAATAAAAGATCGTGGTCAATAAGATCAAATGCTTTGCTGAAGTCCGTATAAATAGCATGCACTTCATCGCCTTTATCCAAAGAATGTGCTATTTCATCAGCAAAGTCAATTAAATTAGTACAAGTTGATTTACGAGGTAAAAAACCGTGTTGCTTTGGATGTAGGCTTTCCTTAACATGCCAGTAAATTTTTTTCTGAACTATTGACTCGAACACTTTTCCCATCGCTGGAAGTATCGATACTGGTCTATAATTGGAAGCATCAGAAACATCATCTTTCTTATGTATCGGCGTTATACGTGCATGCTTCCATTTAGAAGGAAACCGACCCTGTCTGAGAGATTGATTGAACATGAGCATTAATTACACTACACAAATTTGCACACTTACTCATTTAACGCACATACACACACACGACCCACCCCCTCATACCTCCACACTCACACTAACACACAATGCCTATCAATTTTAGAAACGATTGTACTTACCTTTTGTTTGCTTGTTTTTATTTTTCTTTTTATTATTATTTATAAACTCGGAATGTATAACATGTGCTATAATCCTTCCATATCGATAGGGGATCGGAACTGTCTCTCCTAAACACAGGTTACTTTGTTGCCTATCTAGGAGAACAGTACTCTACCCTTTAACTAGATTAAATAAGTACTTAAATTGTAAGCCTGTGCTAAAATCCTTCCATGTAATCTAGTCCAAGTTTAACAAATAAAAATATTTGTATTTGTATTTGTATTTGTAATGGTCTTGCTAGATTATCGGCGCACTCTTTCAGAAGAACCGCCGGGACATCGTCCAGGCCAGCCCCACTGTTTTTTAGTTGCTTTAAACATTTACACACTTCCGACTCATTTAGTTCTAGATTACTAATGGGTTGGCCCTCATATGAATGATTTTCATAACGAAGAGGTCGGTTAGTGTTGTCATTTATTGAATAATTAGAGCAAAAAAGATCCGAAAACAAATTACAAATATTTTGACCACCTCCCGCTGATTTATGTTTCCATGTAACTAGGTTAGGTATCGAGCTACTGTTATGCTTTAGACTGTTAATATAGGACCATATATATTTAGGGCGGTCACGGAGTGTCTTCGCCGCATCCTTTTTAAAACGATTGAAACAGTCTCTAGTCATTTTATCGCAGCGGTCTCTTAACATATCATAAGTAATTTTATCTCTCGGATTTCCATACATTTTATACTTTCTGTGATATTTAAGTTTATCTTTTAAGCATTTAATTAAGGAAGCGTTAAACCATATTGGATATTTATCGTTATGTGGCTTTACACAAGGTGTATTTGTTTCAATTACAGGCATCAGTCTATTATAAAAAGAGTCTACCATGGCATCCACGCTATCATCGATGGATAATACATTACACCAATCAATATTCGCTAACTCGTCGTTAACCGACGTATAATCACACTTATAAAAATTTCGTTTCGGAGTGCGTTTACGTTTTATGCATTTTGCATGCGAGGGAAAATGAGTTATGATTTCGAGGGCTGGGTGAGGTGGGTCAAGCTCCAACAACGGAACCTCAGCTTCTGCAATCTGGATTTTTTTTGGACAATCCGTAACAACTAAATCTAAAACACGATTGTTAACATTTAATATTCTGTTGCACTGGTACATATTATTGAATGCCATTTCATCCAGAAACATATTGTCTATTGTACCTCCGCTAGGTTTAGGTACACATGTGTTTGAAATAGTATCATAGTCCCAATGTATGTTTGGTCGGTTAAAATCCCCAATTAATAGTGATACAGATCCAATCGAGATCCTATTTTGTACAACATCAGTGAATTTATTCAGTAATTCTTGTAAGTAGGCATGGTTTACTGGGGGTGGTACGTAAGCAGCACATAAATTTAATGAATTTAAATTTAACTTGATGTTTACCCATAAGTCCTCAGACCTAGACTCCCATTTGCGCTTTCTCAGAGCTTTGAATTTCTTTAATACCGCAATACAGATGCCTCCTCCTTCCTTCTTGGTATCATAAGACGATGTAGAACTGCGATCGCGCCTAAAAACGTCATACCTCTCATCGAAAATCTCATGACCAAAAACTGTGTCATTCAACCACGACTCTGTTAAGATAATAACATCATAATCACTTTGCAGTAAGTTAATATAGAACTTTTCACACTTGGTTCTAAGACCTCTCACATTTTGGTAATAACATTTTAACATGAATGATATCACTTATGTACTAAAAATACATGCAATCCAATGATAATAATAAAAATAAAAAAAATATTACAATTTGGTTAGACTGTCCTCATTATACATTACTTGAGTTTTAGCGTGAATGTCCTTGCGAATTAGGATTTTTCCGTTTCTTATCCAAACAAACTCATAATTCTTTTCCTTTGCCGCGATTCTCGTAGCAGCGTGCAATTTTCTGTTGAATGGAGATAGATGTTCTGTTACAAAAATAGCCTGATGTGGTCCACCTAAGCCAAGGTGTCCGCTATGCAATTTCTCTGTCTGATGTGACTTATTGTAATTCCTAACCGCTGCTAATAGTTCATCACGTATTCTAGGGCTTTGTAATTGCACAATGATCGACCGGGGTCTAGTAGATTCTTGATCCATCTTTTGTGTCCTATGAAAGTTCATTATTTGGTTTTCATTAATATCATGAGCCACAATATTCGCCAACTGCTTAATAGTAGTTAACAAGTTTTCATTTTTGTGTTCTGGAACGCATTGTATTTCTATATTGCATGCGCGTGAGTGCTGTTCAATTATATTTAATTTACTGTTTATTGCCAATATCTCGCCGTTGAGCTTCAAATTCGTAGCATTTAAATCTTCAATCACTTTAATTTTGCCATCTAGCTCCTTCTTCATGTCATCGTACTGAGCGCTGACAAACTTCACCGTATCATGCAAGTCATTTATTTTTTCATATAAAGACACATTTTCCAATTTTATTTTTGCGCTCACATCCAACAAAATCGTATTAATTGCTTCTTTTAGTTTTAAGTTAATATATTGCTTAAGTTCTTCAATCACCTCCTGACCAGTGCCAGCCAAAGTACTGGGTGAGCATGCATGGATTTGCTGTTCGACCGGAGAACTCGAGACTCTCTTCTCCGGGTTTCTACAGTCTGGGCACTTCCAGTTAAGCTTGGCTTGTTTAGATTCTTTACTATAATTTTCGGAAGTGATACCAACACACTGATAGTGATAATTACCGCTACAAGCCGTACAGTTCTTAATATCGGCCGACTTTCCAGCTTTAAGGCATTTCTTGCACTTTGATTGAGGCATTGTATCAATAAAATTATTCTACGAGAATACGCTTCGAGCGCCTGATTTTTATTTAGAGCAATAACACTGGTGTGGAACGCCTACACAAAATAGCACTGCAATGAGTCTTCACAATATATTGCTTACCTTTTTTTGGCAGGCGCTCTGGCACAATTTATTAACGACTGGAGGGTAGAAAAATATAACACGACCAAGTAATTGGTGTTTTCCACAGTTATTTCGAGTAAATTTGATAAACAAACACCAACACTTGATAGCACAGTTGATTAACAACACAGAACAGTTCTTTATTTAACAATTGTATCGGTATTTAAACACAATTTAATTTTTTACTTGAAGAGCAAAGTAAACACGTCTACTTGTCAAACACCCCAGAAAGGGAAAAAAGCCTATTGCCATTAACCGGGCACAAATCCAGACTCCAGGCTGCTACTGAGAATTTCCTACTGAAAAAACCCAATAACACTTTGCCCGACCCGGGAATTGAACCCAGGACCCCACGCTTAGCAGTCGCGCTTGCGACAACTAGACCAGCGAGGCAGTCAGCCAGTCAGTCAGTGTTAGTCAGTCGTGGTATCAGGTGTACCATCTGCGAAATATAGCCCGACAAAGTGGCTTGCAATGTGTCCCCCCCTGCCATTTCTAAACTATGCAACGTAGAAACTTATAATCTTCCACGTTGATAGACCATTATGAAAACTCTCTTTTAAAATTATTTCGAGTATAATGTGATTATATTTTTTTGAGTTATAGAGAGAAAACTGAAAAATACTTAAAACGTCCTAGTTCAAAGGTTATTGACCTAAGAGAAAAATTATCTTGGAAAATAATGCTCCTTTAGCTACTTTCTATTTGAAAAAAATCACAAAAATTAACTTTGACATGACACACTTCTTAAATTTGGCTTCTTGAATTTATCGCTAGATGGCGCTACTAACAACACGCTCTGAGTCGCGAATGCTGCCGATTATTGCAAAAACTAAAATAGCCAAAAAATCCAAAAATCTAAATCAGAAACAATAAAGTTTACTTACTTACTTACTTGCCATGATTAATTCGTTTGTAATTACACCTACTTAAGGAACCCTATAATACTGAGCATGGCCCGACATGCTCTTGGCCGGTTTTTTCATCAGATTTTCACACAAAAATAAAAATATTTAAATTACGAAGTCAAAGCGCGATAGTTAAATAGCGAGAGGAGCGGGGTGAGGGCGGCGGGGGCGCCTGCACTTGACCTATTTAGTATTTACGGGCGGCCCTCAGTCGGTCGGTCGCTTTACCTAATGCCTAAGTTTAAAATAATAAGTTTAATTGCACTGATGTGTTTTCGTTGTTTGTTCATGTTTGGTTTGTTTTCGTTTGTTCGCAAAATGTACCGAATAACAGCTTATGTACGTCAGATTTGTAAACGCGTCCTTAATAAACAATATCGCCGCGCCGGAACCTGATAACGTAACTTTCGTCACATTACGTGGGTAGGTAATTTAAGTACCTACATGCGATTTAATTTAATTTTATTCTTTAATGTAGCCAGTCCTAAGCCTGGTTAAGTATGAAGGGAGAATGGATTTAGTCTATCTACGAATAAATACTTTTATCAAGTGCTACCGTTGTAACTTTACAGAAAATGTGAGAAGTCATTGGTAGCTTGTTTTTATTACGGTGTTTAGAACGTAGGTACCGTGAAATATCAAGGTTATTTCCATGTCAAATGTTCGATTGTAGGTATCAAATTCAAATTCAAAATTCAAAACTTTATTGCTGAACAAAGTAGGTACATAAATATACATTGCAAGATGTTGAGTGAATGTGCAGCATATATTGTATATCATTTTTTTAGGGTTCCGAAGTCCTACAAGGAACCCTTATAGTTTCGTCATGTCCGTCCGTCTGTCCGTCTGTCCGTCTGTCCGTCTGTCCGTCTGTCCTAATCCTTTACCGCTTAATAACTTCTACAGTTATAAACATAAGTAAATGAAATTTTGACAAAAAATGGAATAGATATAGATCTCAATTTTAAAAGAATAAAAAAATCTTGATTACGTATTTTAGGGGTGGCACCCATACATATGAAATGGCGATGAAAATATTTTTTTCGCTGCACCCCCTCGTGTGGGGTATCGTTGAATAGGTCTACTAAAATGAAGGTAATGTTTCATACACAACTTTTTTATCAAGTATACCCTCTGCGAAATACAGTTCGCCAAAGTGGCTTGCAATGTGTCCCCCCCCCCTGCCATTTCCAAACTATGCAACGTAGAAACTTATAGTCTTCAACATTGATAGAACTTTATAAAAACTCTCTTTTAAAATTATTTCGAGTATAATGTGATTATAAATTTTTGAGTTATAGTGAGAAAACTGAAAAATACTTAAGACGTCCTAGTTCATAGGTCATTGACCTTAGAGAAAAATGATCGTAGCAAATAATGCTCCTTTAGTTACTTTCTATTTAAAAAAATCACAAAAAGAAACACAATTCTTAAATTTAGCTTCATAAACTTAGCACTAGGTGGCGCTGTTTGCAAAAACTAAAATAGCAATGATTAATATTCGATTTGATTCGTTTGTAATTAGACCTACTTAAGGAACCCTATAATACTGAGCATGGACCGACATGCTCTTGGCCGGTTTTTTTTTTTCGCGTAAAAAGGCGGGAATCGTAGCGTAGCGAGTTACTAACCCAAAAATATTACTACGAGGACAGTGCGCGGCAGACGTAGGTAGGTACAGCAAAATACAGAGTTGAAATGTGTTAGATAGGATAACAAAATCTTGAAGGATTGTTTTTGGTAAATGTATTATGTTTTGTAAAAAGTCATAGAACAAAAGTTGTTGATTATAATGTTAGTAACATAGTCCTGAGAGGTTACCGGTGTTTTACAAATAACCCTGTATATAATAATATGATACCTATGAGATGTTCGGACGCAGACTCGCGGTCGAGTTGTCCGGCGAGTAGGAGGCGGCCGGTGTCGTCGACGGCGAACAAATCACGCGGCCACAGCGCCGGCGCCAGACGGTAGCGTGCCGGCGCGGCGGGCTCGGCCGCGCGCAGCTCGGCGATGAGCGTGCCGGGCGCCGCGTCCTCGCGCAGGAACAGGTCGGCGGGCAGCGGCAGCGCGCGCGGCGCCTCGTCGCGCGCGCCCAGCACGAACACGGCCACGGGCGCCTCGCCCGCCAGCCCGCCGGCGTCGCGCGCGCGCACCCACACCTGCAGGCTGCGCGACGCTGCACACACGCACCGTGAGCGCCGGCCCGCGCGCGGAGCCGCGCCGGGCCGGGGTGTCTTACCGAACTCTGTGGCGTCGCGGGCGAACGAGAGCGCGCCGGACTGGGGGTCCACGCTGAACAGCCCCGCGGCGTCGGAGCGCACGTCGCCCTCGTACACGGAGTAGGTGAGGCGCGCGTTGTCGCCGGCGTCCGCGTCGTGCGCGGCCAGCGTGAGGAAGGGCAGCAGCGGCGCGCGGTCGCTGCGCACGGCGGCGCGGTACTCGCGCAGCGGGAACTCGGGCGCGTTGTCGTTCACGTCGCCCACGCGCACGCGCACCACCGTGTGGCGCAGCAGCCCGCCGCCGTCGCTGGCGGTCACCCCCACCTCCCACTCGGCCCGCCGCTCGCGATCCAGCGGCACGCGCGTAGTCAGTGCGCCGCTCGTCGAGTCTATTGCGAAGGTCTCTCTGAGTCGTGCAGACGGGATAGAATACGTCACCATTCCATACTCTCCGGCGTCTTCATCATAAGCCTTCACCTGTGTAAACGTCAGGAAGATTTAAGAATGCTTTATGATGTATCCGTGAAGCACTACGCAGTTGTTTATTATTAAGATATGGGTGAGAAATCCAAGGAAATGACGAATAAAGTGTGTCGTGTACCGTGGTCAGAAGTAGCGGCGGTGGTTGGTTCTCAAGCGCGCGCGCCTCGTGCACGAGGTGCGGGAAGTGCGGCGGCGCGCGGTTGGCGGGCGCCAGCGACAGCTTGACGCGCGCGAAGGCCGCGTGCGCGCCGTCCGACACCGACACGTTGAGCGAGCGCAGCGCCGCGGCGGCCGCCAGCCAGGCGCGCGGGCTGGCCAGCGACAGCACGCCGGTGCGCGGGTGCACGGCGAAGGCGCGCTGCGCGGCGCCCTCCAGCGCAAAGGTGAGGCGCGCCGCGTCGCGCGCGTCGGGGTCCCAGGCCGCCACGCGCGCCAGCGCCGTGCCGCGCGCCGCCTCGCCCGACACCAGCGCGCCCAGCACGGCGCGCTCCAGGCGCGGCGGACTGTCGTTCACGTCCTCCACTGCGACCGCACACAGATAAACTCAACAACCGTGCAAGGAGGTTCACACGTCATTGCTATAGCGACGGATGCTCACCCGTGACGAAAACATGAGCGGTGGTGAGGAGAGGCGGTCGACCGGCGTCCGTGGCCGTCACCAGCAGATGATATTGCGAGCGAGTCTCGCGGTCGAGCGGTGCGGCCACTCGCACGGCGCCCGTCGCAGGCTCCACGACGAAGGCACCTTCGGCCGCCGATTCCATTTCAGCTAGTGAGTATGTAACTTGACCGTTTTCACCGGTGTCGTTGTCCGCGGCGCTGAGGGCGAGCACCAGGTCCCCCACGGCGGCGGCCTCGGACACGGCGGCGCGCAGCACGTCCCGCGGGAAGGCGGGCGCGCAGTCGTTGACGTCCAGCACGCGCAGCGACAGCGCGGCGTCGGCGAAGGCGCCCGTGACGCCGTCCGTGGCGCGCAGCACGCCGCGCAGCTCGCGCGCCGCCTCGTAGTCCAGCGCCGCGCGCGCCGCCAGCACGCCTGCGCAACACACGAGGTCAAGCGCGCCCGCCGGATATATTATACATTTTAGTGTAAGTACCCCAAAAGCATGCGCAACTAAAATGAACGTTTTTATTGTGTTATATTTTTTCTCCATGCCAAACAATATGTATATAGGTACCCAAAAACATCGCAATTGCAAGTCCAGCCAATTGAGATACGTATGGAATGAGGCGAACTTGTACCTACTAGTGAAGATGGTAACTATATAGGGCTGGAAAAACCATTTTTCTTTACCAATAAGTAAAGAATATCAGAGGATGGGCAGCAGCATTCTCCGAGTATTTAAACAACCAATTGTCAATCCACCAATCCGCCTGCCAAGCGTGGCGATTATGAAATATCTCCAGGCCTTTGTCCAGCAGTGGACGTCTTTCGGCTGAAATGATGATGATGATTAAAGAATACTTGGATAATTTAATGAAACTGCACTTCAAGCGGAGTACACGCCAGCCTAAGCAGATATCAACACTCGAATGTGTAGCAACGACTATCGGCCCTATCACATTGATAGGGAGCGCCACCATTCGCTAGGCAGGCGCAGGACATGAGGACGGTGGCGTGAGGCAGTGAGGTAGTGAGGCAGTGAGGCAGTGAGGCAGTGAGGCAGCGAGGTAGGGTAGTAGCACAAGCGTGGAGACATGCGACCGTGCGCGAGGCACTACGAGCGAGCGGGGAGGGAGTGACGTACCACTGTATACTCACATGGACTATTGCCTCTGTCGGGTGCTGCGGATAAAATCAATGTGTTAGTAACGCAGTAAGTATGCCCACCACCTACCGCGATCTATCGTGCACTTCGTGTCGCGTAACTATTTAAGGTTATTCAAGTTCATGGAGCCAAGAAAAAAATCCCTATTCTCTTAGGATGAAGTGACAGTCATAATTTCTTTTCATTCTTAATCAATAACGATGAATGTCCACAAAACGAAAGCTATGACAAACAGTATAGAACAGTGGTTTTCTTTTTGAAGTAAAACTTCTTTAGGCACGCTTGACTTGGGGGTAAGCTGGTGAATGCGTTACGAAATGCGAGGCGAACAGAGGGGGTAGGGCGGGACGCGGGGAGCGAGGCACGCGCGAGGCCGGCCACGACACGGCGCCGGCAGATGTACGCGCGCCGCGCCGCCATTCCTTTGTGTTCATTGAAATGCTATTGAGGGATATAAGTTAGTGAAGTTTCACTTCAGTCGTGTGCTCTAAAGCGCACTCGTTTTTTTTGTGGAGGGGGACCATTTGCCTAAATACGGAAGTACGTTTTTCATGCAAATACAATAGATATAATTTCATAATGTTTTGAGTTAGTATTCGTGCGCTACACAAGGTGGCCTGGTCGTTATATCCCAAAGAGCGTGCAGTAGGTGTGCGAGGCAGGCGCGACTCACCCGTGTCGAAGTGTACCTCCAGCATGCCGGCGGCGTCGTCCTGCAGCGTGTAGATGAGCTGGCGGTTGAGCGGCGAGCTGGCCTGCAGCGGCGGCGCCAGCGGCTGGCCGGGCGCCACGTCCTCGCGCGCCGCCAGCGCGAAGTGCGCGCGCGGCCAGGAGGGCGCCGCGCCGCCGCGCCACACGCGCACCGCCACGCGCGCCTCGGCGCCGCACGCCGGCGCGCCGCCGTCGAAGGCCGCGATCACCAGCTCGTACAGCTGGTCGTGCGCGTCCACGGTCTGCTTGAGCGTGATGTGGCCGCTGCGCCGGTCCACGCGGAACAGCTCGCCGTGGCCGCGCTTCATCTCGTAGCGCACGTCGCCGTTGTCGCCGGCGTCCGCGTCGTGCGCCGTGACGCGCAGCACGGGCGCGCCCGGCGCGGCGCCGGCGCGCACGGCCGCCTCGTAGGGCAGCTCCACGAACACGGGGCAGTTGTCGTTGACGTCGGTGACGGCCACGTGCAGGCGCGCGCGCGCCACGCGCGGCTCGGCGGCGCCGCTGCGCGCCTCCAGCAGCAGCGAGTAGGCGTCGCGCAGCTCGCGGTCCAGCGCCAGCCCCGTGCTGCGCACCGCGCCCGACGTGGCGCCCACCTGCAACACCATGTGTCTCAGAAACCAGCGCATTCAACAGATGTCTATGTACCCTCATATCTATTTTCCGCACATGTTATTTATTAAATATAATGTCGTAACGTCCAGTTTGCGAACCTAATTAAAAAAAAAAAAAAAAAGTCATCTATTTTTGATATAATTTAAGGACTCATAAGTATAATAAAATCGCATTATCATTAATCTTTTACTGTTTCTCATAATAATTTGGATTAATTGTTATTATTATGTATAAACATTCAATAATTATAGTTTAAACAAATATGAATTATAACATAAATTAGCATCCATATCAATTAGCATTGTCTTCATTTTATAAACTATAAATTTTCAAAGAGTCAATTTATTTGCGATTCTATTTATTGAATGTTATCATTGTTATTCTTTCTGTCCGGGAGCATGTACGAGCAGACCCGTACAATTTCTATAATGTAAGTTTTATGCTGACGCTAGCACCGAATGCAGTGCGGTGCGACGCGTTTACTGTCTTGTTCAACCATTCAGTACCAATAAATTCGCCAAACATAAAACATCGTTTTTATCATCTCTCCCGGTTCGCGGTACTCACATACCCTAATCAGATAATCACATCAAATATCAAGTTTAAAGGTGTTAGGCCTCTGACCGTACATATAGAAAACGAAAACGAGAAACAGACGTGATTATATGTATGTATGTATGAAAACGAGTCACACGAGTGGTCTTTACCTCAAATCCGTCAACAGGGTTTAGGATCCGGAACTCAATATGTTCGTTGAGCGCCGCGCCGAGTACGTTGAGGACGGCTATCGTCATCGGTTTAGTGGAGTTTTCGACAACAGAGCCGTAGTAGTCAGCCTTCTGGAATGCAAGACCGGAGTTGTCGGGCTCTCGCACGCGGATGTCCACGCGCGCCGTGCTGGAGTAGAGCCCGTCCGAGGCGCGCACGCGCAGGCGGTAGGCGTCCGCCAGCGCGGCGTCGTGCGCCACGCGCAGCTCGCAGGACAGCAGGCTCACCGCCGTCAGCGTGAAGGCGCCGGCCGCGTCGCCCTCGATCACGTCGAACTTGAGCGCCGCGCCCGCCGGCAGGTCGGGGTCGGCGGCCGCCAGCGTCGCCACCGTCACGCCGCGAGACGTGGGCAGCAGCACCGTGGCCTCGTAAGTGGATTGTGAGAACGTCGGCGGACAGTCGTTCACGTCGGTCACCTCCACGATCACTTTAGCGACGCTCCCTGACGGAAGCCTCGGCGTCCCCATGTCGATGACCTGTAATGATTATGCAGGCATATAGTGTCGGGCCGAGACGCATAGCTATCGTAGTGGTTAAGTTCGTAGCTCACCCTGACGCTGAACTCGTGGCGGGCGGCGCGCTCGTAGTCGAGCGGCGCCAGCAGGTGCAGCGCGCCGGTGGTGGGGTCGACGCGGAACAGCGCGGCGGCGGCGGGCGTCAGCACCTCGTAGGCGCGCTGGCGGTGCGCGGGCGAGTCGCGGTCGTCGGTGAGCAGCACGAGCGGCGCGCCCGCGGCCCCGGGCGCCGCGTCGGGCACCAGCGCGCCGCGCGGCGCCGCCTCGGACACGCGGCCGCGGTAGGCGCGGCGCCGCAGCGCGGGCGCGAACTCGTTGCGGTCCAGCACGTGCACCGCCACGCGCGTCGTGGCCGAGCCGCCGCCCTGCCGGCAACATGCATCAGTGTAGATTATCATTTATATATTATAAATTATTTACCATGTTCATTTAATTGTCTACCACGAGTGGACGTTAATCTGGACCCCCAACATAGGTGTTTTGCGTTCCAGTCTCCACCTGCTATAAGGCGGTTCCCAAGCGTTTCAAAGAATTTAAAAAACATTGGCTCGTAAATGTTGTCTCGGAGAACAGTAGACTGCAGACACATTAAAACATTGGCTCGTAAATGTTGTGTCTCGGAGAACAGTAGACTTTAGACACATTAAAACATTGGCTCGTAAATGTTGTGTCTCGGAGAACAGTAGACTACAGACACATTAAAGCGTCCAATCTGATCTTCTACGGCGATTGTTGTAGCACTTGTAGCCTGAATGTGAGTAGTCCTATATCCGGGTAATTGGTGATGTTTAATGGTTTTCTTGATGAAGACCGCTTCACATCAGGGTGATTTGTCATTATAACAACAATAAATAATAAAATTTACCATGTTGATAACGGTGACTGTTAAATTGTAGAAGCTTTGGGTCTCGTAATCGAGGGGTGCACCAGTAGCTAGCACGCCGGCGGCCGGGTTGAGTCGGAATAATCCGTCGCCGCCCTCCAGCGAGAACCAGGGCGCGGTCGCGCTGCGCACGTCCAGCGTGGCCAGCGTGCTGCCCGGCGGCTCGTTCTCGTACACCTCGCACAGCAGGTCGCCGGCGGCGAAGCGCGGCGGCGCGTCGTCCGCCTCCACCACCAGCACGTGCAGCGGCAGCGTGGCGGCGCGCGCGGCGGGCGGCGGGTTGGCGGCGCGCACGTGCAGCGTGTAGTCGCGCGGGCCGGCGGGCGGCAGCGCGCGCGCCAGGCGCACGTCGCCCAGCGCCGCGTCCACGGCGAACGTGCCGCCCGCGTCGCCGCCCGCCAGCGAGTACACGACGCGCGCCGCGTCGCCCGCGTCGGCGTCGGCGGCGCGCAGCGCGGCCACCAGCGCGCCGGGCGGCGCCGCGCGCGGCAGCCGCGCCTCGGCCAGGCGCCGGCCCCACGCGGGCGCGTGCTCGTCCGCGTCGTGCACGCGCACCGTCACGCGGGCGTAGGCGCGCGCCGCGCGCGGCGCCTGGTCGCGCACCCACACCGTCAGCTCATGCACGGCCGCACTTTCCCTGTGAGTACATTCAACTAATCGGTAAAACGATATGGACACGTGTGCTCCGCCGCCAGAAGCGGCGGGTGGCCGCTCACCTGTCGAGGGGCTGCGCCAGCTCCAGCACCCCGCTGAGCTCGTGCAGGCGGAACAGGCGCGCGGAGGCGGGCGCGCGCGCCGCGTGGATGCCGAACAGCAGGCGGCCGCCGCCCGCGCCCGCCGCCGCAGCGCGCAGGACCACTAGCGCCTCGCCGACTCGCGTCGCCTCAGAAGTTTCCACGATGTATTCTTCGCTAGTGAATGATACTCCACCCTCGTTGGCATCATTGATAACGGTTATATTCACCTGTGAATCGAGATGGTGGTGTTGGTAACTCTTTAGGTGGACGCTACATCTGGGAATATATGATGCGACGACTTCTTACCTGAGCGTACACCACATGCAGACCGTCGGTCACAGAGATGTTGAGCGAGTATTGAGATTGACGCTCCCAAAGAAGGCGACGTGCAAGTATCAGGCTTCCATCTTCCCTTCCGATGTAAAACTCCTGCCGTGGGTCGCCGTCTGTCGGTGTCAAAGAGTGTGGAAACGATTGTGTCACAATAGTACATTACTGTCGAGGCCTGAAATGAAGCAATTTACGGCCGAGTAATATTGGACTTCCCAAGTGATTTTGAAAGGACGAGGCGCAAACCGAGTCCTTTTTAACTAAACGAGGCCGTTAATAGGGAAGGTGACTATTTTTTTTTATTAGACTTTTATTAGAAATCTCGAAACTTTTTCAAGAAAAATAAGCAACAGTGAAAAAACCAATAAAATATTTAATAAAATGTCCAAGTTATAAGCGATTTAAATTTGTTCACTAGACAGAGACAGCACTATTGAAGAATTACGTCATTGTTAAAAACCTCCATAGTAACTTGACATCTCTCTGAACAATGTCCGTTTCGCACCATAAGGACAGAAAATGCCCCTTCCAAAAACTTAAAAAGCGTGTATCTCTCCCATTTTTTTATGGATTTTGTTTATTCTTTCTACAATGTTATCCTGTCTGTACTTTCTTTTAAATAATATAACATTTTTGGATATTTTTGACTGTAGTCAACTACCGGATTGTTATTTCGGCCGAGACGTTTATAGTACTTTTCTCACATTTGCGAGGAAACACAACACAAATTGATTCAACAGTATTTCATTTTCATTTTAGTTTTTAATTTTTTTTTCTCATTTTTTATTTTTTTGTTCCGTGTGGTGCCGGACGTATAGAATTGCACCACCCTATATCTTCTCATGGGTGTCGTAAAAGGCGACTAAGGGATTCACCAGAGGATGGGCAGCAGCGTTCTCTGAGTATTTAACCAACCAACTGCGATCGCCAACCCGCCTGCCAAGCGTGGCGATTATGGCATATCCCCCCAATATATGCTTGGGGGAGGCCTGTGTCCAGCAGTGGACGTCTTACGGCTGAAATGATAATGATGATGATCTCATTTTCATTCACGCCAATTCGCCCGCGCGCGGTTCTTGTTCTATTTTCAAAGCTTTGAAAAAAAAAATGCGCATTCAGCCTTTATAATGATAAATATTTTGTACCTAAAAACATCTAATTTATGTAAGTGTGTCTTCGATCAATAGGTATTATTTATCGAAGAAGTGTGTACTTAAAAACCTCGGTAGCATAATTTTAAAAAATAAAAAGTGTCGAGCATATTCTATTACTGTCCTGTTGGACATTACCGGCCTGTTATTTCGTTGCGTACGGAAAAGAGCCGACTGTTGTATTCTTTTTTTTGAATAATGAACCAATTTCCGAGCAAGTGGTAGAAAAGTTTTTTATAAGCTGGAAACGATTGAATCCTCGAGTGGGTGTTTTATGTACCAGTAATGGTGTAGTAGAGAGCGTCGCCATCGGGATCGGTGGCCTGCAGCACGGCGAGCAGGAAGCCGGGCGCGTCCAGCTCCGCGGCCTGCAGCGGCGGCGGCGCGGGCAGCGCGGGCGGGGCCCCTCCCCCGCGCGCCGCCCCGCGCACGCTGGCGCGCGCCACGCTGCAGCGCGCGCGCGGGCCGGCGTCGCACGCGCGCACCTGTGGAGCAGCGCTGTAGTGCTGTCGGGGGTGAGTGTGAGGGCGGCGGGCGCGGCGCGTACCGTGACGTCGTGCGCCAGGCCGGGGCGCAGCGCCAGGCGCGGCGCGGCGTACAGGCGCCCGCTGGCGGCGTGCACGCGCAGCAGGCCGCGCGCGGCGCCGCGGGCGCGCGCCCAGTAGCGCACCGTGCCGTTGGCTCCCTCGTCGGGGTCGAACGCCACCACCTGTCGACCAAACACTGCCGTCAGATCAGATTCTCGAGCCAATGTTATAAAAATGTATTCATGCAGAAACATGCAGTGATCCCTCACCGTGGCGACGTAGAGGCCGACGGGTGTGGGGTCGTCGTAGAGGTCCCAGGGTGCGTGCGCCCCCGAGCCCTCCTCGTCGTCGTCGGCCTCCCACTCAGTGCTGCTCTCGTCGGCGGCGGGCGGCACGTCAGCCTCGTCGCCCTGCAAAGAACACCACGCAGCTGCACACTACCACTCCACACTACACAGACCGTGCAAGTGAGCGCGCGGCGCGCGTACCTGCGGCGGGGCGGGGGGCGCGGGCGGCGCGGGCACGCGGATGTCGTAGAAGCGCTGCGTGAAGGCGGGCGCGTGGTCGTTGATGTCCAGCAGGCGCACGGTGACGCGCGCCGTGCTGGCCAGCGTGCCGTCGGACGCCTGCACCTCCAGCGCGTGGCTGGCCGCCGCCTCACGGTCCAGCGTGCGCCCCGTCGTCACTATCTCACCTGCATCAAGTACTGTACTTAGATCTCAAAATAAAGACATCATTTTGTACTTACAAGGAAGTTTATACTGAACACATTGTGTAACGGAAACGATTAGTTGAGATCACCTCATGCGTTGAAGATGGCAACGTACCGGTGTGTTCGTCTATGGAGAAGAGTCCGTCGGGGTTGCCGGCGACGATGGAGTAGGAGAGGTTGGCGGGCGCGGCGTCGGCGTCGTGCGCGCGCAGGCGCAGCACGCGCGTGGCGGGCGCGCAGTGCTCGCGCACGGCGGCGGCGTAGGCGGCGCGCTCCGGCCACGGCGCCATGTCGTTCACGTCCTCCACCTCCACGAACACCTGCGCGACACTCGTCAGCAGCGGCCCGGGGAGCCGCGGCCCCACCCCCGCGCCTGCTACCTACCTGTACGCACGAGTGTCTCGGTACCAGGCCGTGGTCCTGCGCGCACAACGTGAGCCAGTAGTGGGGAATCGATTCGCGGTCCAGCGGAGTCAGAGTGCGGATTACACCTGTTCGAGTACAAGAAAAAAATTAAAAATATAATATACTATGTACCTATCATCATTTCAATCTATGTTGAACCCATAGAATTAAAAGTGGTTGAACCTATGGTACCTGCGTCGTCGACGGAGAAGTGCGCCATGCCGGAGCCGGCCAGCACGTAGTAGGCGAGGCGCGAGTCGCGGCCGGGCGGGTCGGCGTCGGAGGCGGCGGCCGCCAGCACGGCGTGCTAGCCGAACAATCTATGTTGAACCTATGGTACCTGCGTCGTCGACGGAGAAGTGCGCCATGCCGGAGCCGGCCAGCACGTAGTAGGCGAGGCGCGAGTCGCGGCCGGGCGGGTCGGCGTCGGAGGCGGCGGCCGCCAGCACGGCGTGCTAGCCGAACAATCTATGTTGAACCTATGGTACCTGCGTCGTCGACGGAGAAGTGCGCCATGCCGGAGCCGGCCAGCACGTAGTAGGCGAGGCGCGAGTCGCGGCCGGGCGGGTCGGCGTCGGAGGCGGCGGCCGCCAGCACGGCGTGCTAGCCGAACAATCTATGTTGAACCTATGGTACCTGCGTCGTCGACGGAGAAGTGCGCCATGCCGGAGCCGGCCAGCACGTAGTAGGCGAGGCGCGAGTCGCGGCCGGGCGGGTCGGCGTCGGAGGCGGCGGCCGCCAGCACGGCGTGCTAGCCGAACAATCTATGTTGAACCTATGGTACCTGCGTCGTCGACGGAGAAGTGCGCCATGCCGGAGCCGGCCAGCACGTAGTAGGCGAGGCGCGAGTCGCGGCCGGGCGGGTCGGCGTCGGAGGCGGCGGCCGCCAGCACGGCGTGCTAGCCGAACAATCTATGTTGAACCTATGGTACCTGCGTCGTCGACGGAGAAGTGCGCCATGCCGGAGCCGGCCAGCACGTAGTAGGCGAGGCGCGAGTCGCGGCCGGGCGGGTCGGCGTCGGAGGCGGCGGCCGCCAGCACGGCGTGCTAGCCGAACAATCTATGTTGAACCTATGGTACCTGCGTCGTCGACGGAGAAGTGCGCCATGCCGGAGCCGGCCAGCACGTAGTAGGCGAGGCGCGAGTCGCGGCCGGGCGGGTCGGCGTCGGAGGCGGCGGCCGCCAGCACGGCGGTGCCGCGCGCCGCGTCCTCGCGCACGGCGCCGCGCAGCACGGCGTGATCGCTGAACACCGGCGCGAACATGTTCTCGTCTACGTCCACCACCTACGCTCACAGAAACGCACTCTACACATAACTATACCAAACTTATACAACCTTATTCTTAGTTTATACTAAGCCTCTCGTACCATTACGAACAATTTTTACTATGGGACCAACCCTGAAATCACGAAAAAAACAGCTGTTAGTGTCTAGCAGCCGCAATAAAAAAAAAAATTTCGGGAACCGTGAATTATGTATAACAGTAATGTGAGGCCTAAAATTAAGAAATTGACGGCCGAGTAATATTGAGAGTATGAGGCGAAGCCGAGTACCTACATCCCAAGTGATTTTAAAACTAAACGAGACCGTTAATTGCTATTTCGGCCGAGACTTGTATGGGACTTTTCTCTGATTTGCGAGGAAACAATACACAAATTATATCAACAGCACAGATTAAATATCAACAGTATCTAATTTACATTCGCGCCAATTCGTCCGCGCCCGGTTCTTGATCAATTTTCAAAAATTTGAAAAAAAATGCGCATTCAGCCTTTATGATGATAAATATTTTGTACCTAAAAACACCTAGTTTATGTATGTGTGTACTTAAAAACCTCGGCAGCATAATTTATAAAATAAAAACTGTCCAGCAATTTCTATTATTGTCGTGTTAGATATTACTGGCCTGTTATTTCGTTGTGTACAGAAAAGAGCCGATTGATGTATTATTTTTTTTGAATAATGAACAGATTTCCGAGCAAGTGGGAGAAAAGGTAAATTATAATGTGTGTACCTCCACGATGACTGTTGCTTCCGACCACAGCGCTGGTTGACCGCCGTCCGTCGCTCGCACCGTCACGCCGTAAACCTATGGGTGCGGAGGAATACAATGTATTTGTATATCGCATGATTTTAATGAGACAGCAAAGTTAGCAAAAATCCACTTGGTTTTAAGCAGTTATCGTTGCCCATACCAACTGCAATACCACCTAGGCTGCTGCCTATGGTGGTTGTGGTGCTTTTGTGGTGCCTGATGAGTTTTACCAACTAGTACCTATTGATTTCATGTTTGCTTATTTAATGTTTTGATGTGAACAAACCTGTCTCTCCTCGAAGTCTAAAAGTTTAGCAGTACGCAACGTGCCGGAGGTGGCGTCGACGGTGAAGACCAGGTCTTCGGACGCTTGGTCGGGCAGCGAGTAGGCGACGAGGCCGCCGGCGCCCAGGTCCGGGTCGAAGGCCTCCAGCACGGCCACCAGCGCGCCGGGCGGCACGTCCTCGCGCACGCGCGCGCTGTAGGCCGGCAGCGCGAAGCGCGGCGCGTTGTCGTTGACGTCGTCCACCGCCACGCGCACCAGCGCCTCGGCCGCCAGCCCGCCGCCGTCCGCGGCGCGCAGCGACAGCTCGTACAGCGCGCGCCGCTCGCGGTCCAGCGCGCCGCACACGCGCAGCACGCCGCTGTGGCGCCCCACGCAGAAGGCGCCGTCGCCCGCGCCGCTCACGCTGTACGTGATGCGCGCGAACTCGCCCGCGTCGCGGTCCGTGGCGTTCGCATGAAATATGGCCGTCCCGTTTAGTGCATTCTCAGTCACGCGAAAGCTCGCCAAGGTCTTTTCAAAGCGCGGCCGATTGTCATTTACGTCGAGAACGGTGACGGGCAGGAGGCGAGAAGCGGAGTGTTGGGGCGTGCCCAGATCGTACACCGTGATGTTCAGATAATATTCGCTTTCTCGTTCGCGATCTAAATAGCCGATCACCTGAAGCTCACCCGTATCTGGATCGATACGGAATGCGGAGTCGGCATCACCGCCGGAGATGCCATACACAAGTAATCCATTGTAGCCGAGATCACGGTCGCGTGCTCGTAATTTAACAAGTGACGTGCCAAGTGCAACCGATTCGTTCACCTTCACTTCAACGGGAAAATCAAGAAACTCGGGAGCATGAAGGTTCTCACCGTAGCGAGAAGGAGCTAGCGAAAATTCATCAGTGAGGTCTTGCGGTCCATTGCTGCGCTCGGCGGCCGCCAGCAGCTCCGTGAGGCGGCGCGCCACGCCCGTGTCGCGGCACTCGGGCGCGCCCCCCTCGCCGCCCCCCAGGTGCAGCGTCAGCGACGTGGCGTCGGCGAAGTGCGTGCCGTCCGTGGCCGTCACGTTCACGAGCCGCGAGTCGACGCGGACGTCGCTCAGGTCGCACGACAGGCTCACGACGCCGGTGCCCGCGTCCAGTGCGAAACAGTTGTCCTCGTTTCCACCGATGATGCGGTATGAAACCACGTCCCCGGCGTCAAAGTCGATCGCAGACAGTGTCACTATCTCTGAGCCGATGGTGAGGCGACGCGGCAGGTAGCCCACGCAGTCTACGCGCTCGAACTGTGGACGGTTGTCGTTGACGTCGTCGAGCCGCACCTTAAGCCGCATTTCGGCCTGTCGACGATAGGGTACTCCCCAGTCACTTGCTCGTATTCGCAGCGTGTATTCACGCCGCATGCTTTCATAGTCTAGAAGACGCGTTGTGCGGACAGCACCTGAGAAGTGGTCGACGTCGAATGGGACAGGTTGTAGATTAGCTATGCTGTAGGAAATGTATGCGTTATCTCCCGAATCAGCGTCGCGAGCGATGACGCGTGCAACCACGGCGCCGCTCGGTCCGTTCTCTTGGACTGCCACTTCCGTCACCTCCCGTTCGAAAACGGGGTCGTTGTCGTTCGAGTCGAGTACGGTAATTTTTACTTTGGCAGATGATTGTTTGCGTGTGCCGGCGTTCCCTTGGTCTATGGCGGACACAGTGAGTGTGTAAAGTGCTTTATTTTCAGCGTCTAATGGCACTGCGGTATACAATACGCCCGTTTCCGGGTTGACATAGAATTCTTCGCCTTCGTTGCCTCCTACGACTTCAATGTAGACCCGTGCGTTCCTGCCTTCGTCGCGGTCGCTCACCTTGAGCCTGATGACGGGCGTGTGGGGCGGCACGGTCTCGGGCACGCTGGCCTCGTACAGCTCGCGGCTGAACACGGGCGCGTGGTCGTTGGCGTCGGCCAGCGCCACGGGCAGCGTGACGTAGGCGGCGCGCGGGGGGCGGCCGGCGTCGGCGGCGCGCAGCGTGAGGTTGTAGCCGGCCGGCGCGCGCTCGCGGTCCAGCAGCGCGTGCACCAGCACGTCGAACTCGCCCGCCTGCGCCGACGCGCGCACGCGGAAGTGCCCGTCCGGGTCGCCGTCCACGATCTCCAGGCTGGCGACGCGGCCCGGCTCCCCGGCGTCGGCGTCGCTCACCTGCACGATGGCGTAGATCTCCGCAGTGGAGTTCTCCACCAGCTCAGGCATGCGCCGCACGTGCAGGACAGGCGCGTGCAGGTTGACACGTCGGACGCGCACCGTGACGGAGGCGCGTGCGGCCGGCGCGGCTTCACCTCGCGCTAATAGCGAGGCGCGATCGCGGGCCAGTACCGTGAACTTGTGTTGTGAGCTTTCGGAAGCCGATAATGGGCGGGTAATGGTAATGACGCCGGTGGTCGGGTGGACCACAAAACGGTCCGTGGGCTCCGCGAGGCTATAGTAGATCTCTCCGTTCAGGCCGAGGTCGGCGTCTTCGGCGGTAACGCGCGCGATACTAGAGTGCAGCGGCGAGTCTTCCGGCACGACAGCCTCGTACTCGGTGGGGTAGAACAGCGGGCTGAGGTCGTTCTCGTCGCTGACGGTGACGGCCAGCACGGCGTCGGCCTCCAGCGCGCGGCCGTCGGGCAGCAGCGCCGAGGCGCGCACGTCGAGGCGGAAGGCGGCGCGCCGCTCGCGGTTCAGCACGTCGGCGTGGCCGGCGCGCGTGCGCAGGGACAGGAAGCAGAAGTCGCCCACCGTGCGCTCCTCCGCCTTAAAGAACTTGTCCTTGTCGCCGTGGCGGACGCGGAAGCGCACGCGCGCGCCGGGCGCCGGCAGGCGCAGGCCCGGCGGCGCGGCGCCCGGCGCCTGCAGCGCGTACGTGCGCGCCGGGCTGTTCTCGGGGATGCTCAGGTTGTACACCGCGTGCGAGAAGCGCAGGGAGGGGGAGGGGGGCGGCCCGGCCCCGCCGCCCGCGCGCCGCAGCAGGCCGCACGCCGCCGCCAGCACCAGCCACGCGCGCACGCCACGCATCGCGCTACACGCCGCGCTGGTGAACTGAAAAAAATAGTACATTACTGTCGAGGCCTGAAATGAAGCAATTTACGGCCGAGTAATATTGGAATTACGAGGCGAAGCCGAGTACTTCCCAAGTGATTTTGAAAGGACGAGGCGCAAGCCGAGTTCTTTTTAACTGAACGAGGCCGTTAATTGCTATTTCGGCCAAGACTTGTACTTGTACTTGTACTTCTTTTCTCTCATTTGCGAGGAAACACAACACAAATTAATTCAACAGTATCTCATTTTCATTCACACCAATTCGCCCGCGCGCGAATCTTGTTCTATTTTCAAAGTTTTGAAAAAAAAATGCGCATTCAGCCTGTATGATGATGAATATTTTGTACCTAAAAACACCTAATTTATGTAAGTTTGTACTTAAAAACCTCGGTAGCATAATTTAAAAAGTAAAAAGTGTCCAGCAATTTCTATTATTGTCCTGTTGGATATTACCGGCCTGTTATTTCGTTGCGTACGGAAAAGAGCCGATTGTTGTATTCTTTTTTTTTGAATAATGAGCCAATTTCCGAGCAAGTGGGAGAAATAGTACATTACTGTCGAGGCCTTAAATGAAGCAATTTAGTGTAATATTGGAAGTACGAGGCGAAGCCGAGTACATCCGAAGTGATTATAAAAGGCGAGGCGCAAGCCGATTCCTTTTTAGGGTTCCGTAGTCCTACAAGGAACCCTTATAGTTTCGTCATGTCCGTCCGTCTGTCCGTCTGTCCGTCTATCCGTCTGTCCGTCTGTCCTAATCCTTACAGCTTAATAACTTCTACAGTTATAAACATAAGTAAATGAAATTTTGTTAAAAAATTGTTTAGATATAGATCTCAATTTTAAAAGCATAAAAAAATCTTGGTAACGTTTTTTAGGGGTGGCGCCCATACATGTGAAATGGGGATGAAATCATTTTTTTCGCTGCACCCCCTCGTGTGGGGTATCATTGAATAGGTCTACTAAAATGAAGGTAATGTTTCGTACATCACTTTTTTATCAGATGTACCATCTGCGAAATATAGCTTGCCAAAGTGGCTTGCAATGTGTCCCCCCCCTGCCATTTCTAAACTATGCAATGTAGAAACTTATAATCTTCCACATTGATAGAACTTTGTAAAAACTCTCTTTTAAAATTATTTCGAGCATATTGTGATTATAAATTTTTGAGTTATAGAGAGAAAACTGAAAAATACTTAAAACCTCCTAGTTCAAAGGTCATTGACCTAAGAGAAAAATTATCTTAGGAAATAATGCTCCTTTAGCTACTTTCTATTTGAAAAATCACAAAAAGTCACTTTGTGTTATGTTGACGACACACTTCTTAAATTTGGTGCCATCTAGCGGCGTCAAACAACACTCTCTGGATCGCCCATGCTGCCGTCAAGTGCCGTCTATTACATTTGGCACTGTATAGCTACATCTAGCGGCTACTGACATCACTCTCTGAGTCGCCAATGCTGCCGTCTATAGCAAAAACGAAAATAGCCGTGATTAATATTCGATTTGATTTGTTTGTAACACCTACTTAAGGAACCCTATAATACTGAGCATGGCCCGACATGCTCTTGGCCGGTTTTTTTAACTAAACGAGGCCGTTAATTGCTATTTCGGCCGAGACTTGTATAGTTCTTGGTCTATTTTCAAAATTATGTAAATAAAAAATGCGTAGCCTTTATAATGATAAATATTTTGTACGTAAAAACACCTAATTTATGTAAGTGTGTAAAAAAAACCTCGGTAGCATAATTAAAAAAAATAAAAACTGTCCAGCATTGTCGTGTTGGATATTAATTACTGACCTGTTATTTCGTTGTGTACGGAAAAGAGCCGATTGTTTTTTTAATAATGTATCAAATTCCGAGCAAGTGGGAGAAAAAATTGTTGTTGTTCATCATTGATTCTAGAATTTACATAGGTATAGTAGGGGAGCCCACGATGCTAAATGGGGATTTACTCGAGCGTCTTGGGGACCTATTGGATTTTGAAGATTAGATAGTAGAAAGATAAAAAGATTATATGATGATGTACTTATACTTTTCAATGGTGGGGGGAACGCTTACAGGCTTTCAAAAATGTAAAAAAAAACAGTCGAATGGTAATACTCGAGCGCGTCAGGTGTTAATAGTGTAGATGTCCTACGTGTCTCTGATGACGGAGGTATGTTAATCTGACGGTTTCCATGGTGGGGGTGGCCGTACGGAAGGGTAAAATATGCGGTTTTTTTTTTTTAATTTTTTTTTTTTTGATCTGAGCGCTCGAGCGCGTTTCATTTTCAGAGGGGATGTTAAGTGAACCCGAAAGAAGCTGTTATTCCAAAGACTGACGATTAGGACGTGGCGCAAGCTCGTGGCGGCTTTTTGAAAATACAAAAAAAAAAAATTTGCTATTTTGAAATACTCGAGCGCGTCAGATTATTATACAACGTGTATCAGAAATGTTTGGTCATATTTGAAGAGCTTATTCAGAGGATGCTATCGAACAACTATTACTAAGGGACCGACCTTGAAATCGCGAAAAAAATATCAGCTGATCCTTACATTTTCTCGAGCGACATCGATGATTTTGCAGAGAACAGCTGATATTTTTTTCGTGATTTCAGGGTTGGTTCCATAGTAAAAGTGGTTCTATGCTATGCCCTGAATAAGCTCTTAAAATATGACCACGCATTTCTGATACACGTTGTACAGACGGTTCAGCTTGATATCCTAGTCGTGCTGACCCATAATCTGACAATTATCTATACAGAGTTATTTGTAAAACACCGGTAACCTCGCAGGAATATGTTACTAACATCATAATCAACAACTTTTGTTCTATGACTTTTAAAAATTCATCATATTTTAGTTCATCAGATTTTCATACAAAAATATTTAAATTGAACGCTCTAAATGTTACGAAGTCAAAGCGCGATAGTTAAATAGCGAAGGGAGCGGGGTGAGCGCGGCGGGGGCGCTTGCACTTGACCTATTTACGGGCGGCCCTCAGTCGGTCGGTCGCACAGAGTACATTTATACATACGGAAATAGAGACCAATCTCTGCCCCCAATAAAGGTCCACACCAAGTGGCGCCTCTATATTTTAACCCTGAAATCACTCTTGAATCAGTTTTGATAACTATGTACCGAGATCGCTAGGTGGCTCTGTATTCATCCTTTTTATAAATCGAAAAAATAAAGACAAAAAGTCTCGTTACAGGTAGGATCCGAAGTTGCACCTCCAAGATCATAAGTCCACAACAGTAACCAGCAGGCTACCATTACTCTTACGACACATAACGAATTTAACTTTCAGTTACGTCTTTCGGTGACGTCAGAACTTTTATTTTTACAATGTATGTCTTTAGATATCACTTCAATTGCGTAAATGCGTAAAACGTATTAGTATAATTATAAAAAGCAATTGATAAGTTTAAATGTTGGTATTATTTATCAAATTAGATGAGATGACGGCTGATAGAGATTTATGGAAGAAAAAAACATGCTGCGCCGACCCCAAATAAATTGGGATAAGGGCAGGAGGATGATGATTTATCAAATTACGTTTTCCAACATAATTATACTTTAATAACAAAATAATAGAAATAGAATAGATTTTTTAAATTTGCCTGTTAGATAGGCAAATTTACTTACAAAAAAAAGAAAATAAACTGGAAAAAATCTTATTTATTGGTAAATACTTGTCTACAACTTGGAATTTTAAATTCACGCCATCTATACGCTTTTCTAGACAACAGCGCATGAGTTTTACCTTGCACCTTGCTAGTCAGTCAGATCATTAGCCTCGGGAGCATAATACGTAGATACTAGCGACATCTGTATTTTTGCCCTGGCAATAGTCAAATATAATACTGATAAATTCAAAATACGTAGTGGCCAAACGATGTTTGAGCATTTTCAGTACTCGTCAATTTGGTCGGATAAGTATTGATGGTGTTGCAGGCATGTTGTTCTAAGATTGTATGGCATGGTCGGTCGCTTTGATGCGCTTGCGTCGCGTCATTACGTGTCCTTGTAGCGAAATTCAGCAGTGCGGACGTAATTATCTTTACATGATGGCGTATCAATATTCCAATGTCGAGTACATGGAAATGGTGCAAATGGTAGCTAGGTGTGATGACAATGTTTCAGAAGCCTGTCGCCAATACGCCATACGATTCCCGAACGTACGTTTACAATACAAGAGAAACAATGCTAGCCGCCACACAGAGGTTACGAGATCACGGGCAATTCCGGAATCCCATCAGGGATAGTGGTCGTCCACCAAGGGTTAGTACCTAATGCCTAAGTTAAAAATAATAAGTTCAATTGCACTGATGTGTTTTCGTTGTTTTGTTTTCGTTGATTGTTCATGTTTGATTTGTTTTCGTTTGTTCGCAAAATGTACCGAATAACAGCTTATTTACGTCAGATTTGTAAACGCGTCCTTAATAAACAATATCGCCGCGCCGGAACCTGATAACGTAACTTTCGTCACATTACGTGGGTAGGTAATTAAGTACCTACATGCGATTTAATTTTATTTTATTCTTTAATGTAGCCAGTCCTAAGCCTGGTTAAGTATGAAGGAAGAGTGGATTTCGAGGTCGTGGGTTCGATTCCCACAGGACACAAATATTTGTGTGATGAACATAAGTGTTTGTGTTGGTCTGGGTGTGTTGCTTATGTATTATAAGTATGTATTTACAAAAAAAAAGTATATAAGTATTATATACATTGTCTAGTACCCATACCACAAGCTCTGCTTAGTTTGGGACTAGATGGTGCTGTGTAAAAATGTCCCAAAGATATTTCTTTATTTATATTTATTTAGTCTATCTACGAATAAATACTTTTATCAAGTGCTACCGTTGTAACTTTACAGAAAATGTGAGAAGTCATTGGTAGCTTGTTTTTATTACGGAGTTTAGAACGTAGGTACCGTGAAATATCAAGGTTATTTCCATGTCAAATGTTCGATTGTAGGTATCATTTGGTTTTCGCGTAAAAAGGCGGGAATCGTAGCGTAGCGAGTTACTAACCCGAAAATATTACTACGAGGACAGTGCGCGGAAGACGTAGGTAGGTACAGCAAAATACAGAGTTGAAATGTGTTAGATAGGACAACAAAATCTTGAAGGTTTGTTTTTGGTAAATATATTATGTTTTGTAAAAAGTCATAGAACAAAAGTTGTTGATGTTAGTAACATAGTCCTGAGAGGTTAACGGTGTTTTACAAATAACCCTGTATACATACATATAAATAGGCAAAGAAAAAACGGTTCAGTGCCATTATCTCCTGTTTGTCAACCAATATTGTTTTTTTTTGTTTAGTAGCTATTGACGAGCTTTAGTGTTATCAATTTCAGTTTGACGTTGGTATGTATTACCATTGAAGATAGAGCAGGAACAAAACGTTGAAGAAAAGGCATGTTTTTTTTTTTGGTCGGGTTTGTTTAGACTTTGGATGGATTGACGGACGGACGGACGGACGGACGGATGGACAGCGTAGCTAGAGAGGGTCCCGTTTGGCACCCTTTGGGTATAGAACCCTAAAAGGCGAAACTAATGGTTAAACTACCATATTCTATCAAATAAATAATTTGAATTTTTGAATTTGAAACAGGGCACGGCAATCAATTTTAACACTAAGCATTGCGTAAGGCTGATATTTTTTTCGTTACTTCGGCTTAAATAAAAAAAAAAATGCTGCGCTCGAGAATGTCGAGGTGACGTTTTTTTTTGCAAGTTTGTGACCCTCTCACTCCTTTACTTCACGCTCAAATCGTCAGATTAGTGAAATGCACACTTTTCAGTATGTAATTAACACACCATAACTTAATCTGACGCTTTTTTTTACTATTCTGATAGGCTGCCCTGGACGCGCGTCCCTATATAGAGGGCTTATATGTACCTATATGGTGGAAGTACTCAACAGGGTGCAAGGTATCCCCCCTTATGTTAATCTGCCGCGCTTGAGTTAATTCCAAAATCCCTTACTGGGCCCCCCTACTAACCTTTGACTATATACCAACCAAAGGGTACCTACTACTTATTTTGATTTTTCTCGCATTATTAGAGAAAAGTACTATACAAGCCGTGGCCGCCATCAGGCATTGATGGACTCACGTACATACGTGTCTCGGCTTCGCCTCGGCCCACATTTTCACGTTCGTCCACCAATGCTCGTGTTGCTGGTCTCTGCAGTAATGTACTATATCGCACTTATTGTTGCTGGTCTCTGCAGTAATGTACTATATCGCACTTATTGTTGCTGGTCTCTGCAGTAATGTACTATATCGCACTTATTGTTGCTGGTCTCTGCAGTAATGTACTATATCGCACTTATTGTTGCTGGTCTCTGCAGTAATGTACTATATCGCACTTATTGTTGCTGGTCTCTGCAGTAATGTACTATATCGCACATATTGTTGCTGGTCTCTGCAGTAATGTACTATATCGCACTTATTGTTGCTGGTCTCTGCAGTAATGTACTATATCGCACATATTGTTGCTGGTCTCTGCATTAATGTACTATATCGCACTTATTGTTGCTGGTCTCTGCAGTAATGTACTATATCGCACATATTGTTGCTGGTCTCTGCAGTAATGTACTATATCGCACATATTGTTGCTGGTCTCTGCAGTAATGTACTATATCGCACATATTGTTGCTGGTCTCTGCAGTAATGTACTATATCGCACATATTGTTGCTGGTCTCTGCAGTAATGTACTATATCGCACTTATTGTTGCTGGTCTCTGCAGTAATGTACTATATCGCACTTATTGGAGGCTGAGCGCTCGCAAAGCGACAGTAATAGTTTCTTCTAACAGCTAATTTTTAAAAGTCTTTCTACCCGCATTTCTTAGTAAACCAATGAACATAGATAGATAAAATATGCTTGTACGAAAGTAAGCCGCAGATACGACGCACTCACCTCATATAGTGTGTGTGAGCGCGGCTGCAGTGACGTCACGCGCCCGGCGCCGCGCGCATGCCTGCAACACACCACAGCTACAGCGCCCAGCCCAGCCCAGCCCAGCACGAGCCCCGTGTGGGCGGGTGACACCCAGGAGGCACCGTGGCTCAGGTACGATCAAGTGTCAAGTACCAGGCAGTTTTAATAATAATATTTTTTCAACAATAAATATTATAAATAATTGCTCAGTAAATATATAATTTTACCTCCGTCTAAGTCTTGTACCTTGCACAAACTATTAGATGTAGACAAATACATATGCACAATAATATTCTGAACGTGATGTATTTAGGATTTATAGTAGTCAAGTCAAGAACTAACTTTGGTAAACGTTGCATTTCCAGTATTTACTGAAATATTATGAAACAAACGTCATTAAATCTAGACTTGAATTCTCATGTAGAAACGACCAAGTGGTAGTTAACACAGTTGCCATATTTTAAAGGACAATGTAGATATAGACCACTGCATTATCTTGTAAAGTAAAAATAATAAGACAAATTCATACATGCGGATGCCTTATTAAATATTATATAAGTCATAGTCTATGATATAAGTAATTAAAATTTCCAGAAATTTTAAAAAGGGAGAAATTTTTCCTATTTTGCTCTCTCCTGAAAAGTACCTGTTTTGTATAATACAACTCTTTTTACTGTGCACCCGTCGATATAATCCGGGTCATAACCCAGATTAACATATACATTAGGTACAAAAATATTCACATTTATAATATTAATAGGATAGCATACTAGGATAAAAAACCGGCCAAGATATGTCGGGCCATGTTCAGTATTATAGGGTTCCTTAAGTAGGTGTAATTACAAACGAATCAAATCGAATATTAATCATGGCTATTTTAGTTTTTGCAATAATCGGCAACATTCGCAACTCAGAGCGTGTTGTTAGTAGCGCCATCTAGCGATAAATTCAAAAAGCCAAATTTAAGAAGTGTGTCATGTCAAAGTTATTTTTTGTAATTTTTTCAAATAGAAAGTAGCTAAATGAGCATTATTTGCTATGATCATTTTTCTCTAAGGTGAATGACCTTTGAACTAAGACGTTTTAAGTATTTTTCAGTTTTCTCTCTATAACTCAAAAAATTATAATCACATTATACTCGAAATAATTTTAAAAGAGAGTTTTCACAAAGGTCTATCAATGTGGAAGATTATAAGTTTCTACGTTGCATAGTTTAGAAATGGCAGGGGGGGGGAAACACTGCAAGCCACTTTGGCGGGCTATATTTCGCAGATGGTACACCTGATAAAAAAGTGGTGTATGAAACATTACCTTCATTTTAGTAGACCTATTCAATGATACCCACACGAGGGGGTGTAGAGAAAAAACATTTTTCATCTCCATTTCACATGTATGGACGCCCACCCCTAAAATAGGTAAAAACGATTTTTTTATTCTTTTAAAACTGAGATCTATATGTAGACTATTTTTAACAAAATTTCATTTACTTATGTTTATAACTGTAGAATTTATTAAGCTGTAAAGGATTAGGACAGACGGACGGACATGACGAAACTATAAGGGTTCCTTGTAGGACTTCGGAACCCTAAAAAGGGGAGAAAACGTCAAAAATGGTTTTTTTTGGTGCCTGGGTAAAGTTAGTCGTGTGCCCTCTGTTACCTCTTAGGCGTCCGCAAAAATAATATAATCACTACGTTTTAGTTAGGATTCCTGCCCTCCCCTAGCCAAGTTGACAATCTACAATCATCAACGCTAATAGAAAAAAAACAAAATGTATGGGAATGACATATCTCAACGAAAAAGTCATTAGTTGATTCAGGGTAGTGTAATCAGGAGGCCTAAATTTTCACTGCGGGAGCTGCCCAGAGGACACGGCGCGGCACACACTGGCGGAGTGCCCAGCTGCGGCCGCGCAGCGCCGTCACCTCATCACTGCAGTAGGCGGCAGCGATCTCTCGCTTCCAGCCGTGGTTCTGTCTATGGTCGGGAGCGAGAGAGCTTGGGAAGGCGTCGTCTCCTTCTGCGAGGAGGTGATGCTTGCTAAGGAGGCGGCGGAGAGGGCTGGAGAGACCTCCAGCCACCCTAGGAGTGGCCCGCGAGCGGGGGGCTCGGGGTGGCCGCGCGACCAGTGAAGGCCGCGTAGTGTTCCGCGCGCGCCAGTCAAGAAGGGGGTGCGGCCGATATGGTTGCCGCACGGGGAGAAGGGGCTCGCCTACTAGTGGCAAGCTGGGACCTACCGGGGATGGTTGGGAGGATAAAAGTATCCCACGCCCCCGGTTAAGGGTCGTTAGAGGAACACCGTGGTGGTTTTTAGTACGACACTGGCTCCGCCTACCCCGGGCGGAGTGCGTCCAAGAGAATTTTCCCCACGGAAAAAAAAGAGGCTGAAATTTGCTTCCTTTCCTGAACCCTAATAAGGATTTCTGAATTCAGTGTAGTGAAGAGCGTAGTGTAATAAGCGCTTAATAGACGGCACTAAAATTGTTGCTATCCCTTTCTTGTTTAGCATTATTAGTAAAGGAAAGCGATAGTTTAAAATAAGTTTAGTTCGTGAACAAGAGAATTGACACCAATATTAAAGTAAGTTTAGGCCTCAGGTACCTACATTAATGTAAAGTAAGCTCAGATGATGTCAGCGGTAGGCGCGGGTCATCGGCCTAGCCTCGATCGTCTTCTTCCGGAAATACCAACAAAGATACTTCTCTTCTGTTTAGAATAAAAACAGCTAGGAAGGTAGGTATAACTTACTTGTTAGATACCTAAGTACCTACGTAATATTCTCAATGTTTTCTTCGATGTCACTTTGCCAGAAAAGTAGTTGTTAATTAAGATTAGGTACGAAGGTTGCGTTGCTTCATGAGTAGGTATGTTTTAAAATCTAGGTCAAATTTATTTGTGCTTGCAACTTGATATTTGACATACATTACGATTCTTTAAGATAGGTATGTGTAAGCGGAAGCGGCTACGACTACCTAGTCGATAGGTACCTAGTACCTACCTACGACCCTGAAAACTTAACTACCTACGTTTGCCTATATTGTAAAACTAACGATAAAAAGGTACAAGTACCAAGCATTATACTAAGTTATAATTATTACTGTTGAAACACAGACATAGTAAAAAAAGTCTAAAGAAAAAGTCTGTGTGTTGAAATCGTTTTATCCAGGTACGGTACTACACAGAATGTCATTGCAGTGTGTGCGTGAAGGACGATGTCGAGCCAGCTCAGGTATGCGCGATAACATCCCGCAGGCATAGAGAGGTAACTTTTCTTATGCTGCAGGCAACGACTATGGCTCATAAACTAAACAAACACGGCCAATATATGGGAGCGGCGGGGAGGGGCGGGGGGCGCGGCGGGGGGCGCGGCGGGGGGCGCGGCAGCTGCGCGCACGCACACAGACTCTCCGTGTTTACTAATAAGCGAGCGCAACGCGCCGCGTATGTGTGTGGGCCTCTTAAAAAGTGTTACATCCCGTATTGGACCAGAAAACTTATGATTGATAAAAAAAAACTAATTCTGTTTTCTCAAAAACCTTTGACATGTCTTGAGAAGAACAGAACCCATCTCTACAACCCATACACATATATTTAATTGCCTATGTATAATTTGAAACTATGTACTATTTTCGTAAATAAACGTTATTATTTATATTTATATATTATTATTATTATTTATAGCAGCGGTTCTCAAACTTTTTTGGTCACGGAACCCTTTTGACAAGCAAAATACTTGACGGAACCCTACAATAAAACAATAGTTTTTAAAAGTGTATTCTTTATTATATAAGCATAATAAAAGTACAATGTAACAGTTACTAATGATTACTTACTTTAACCACATGCCAAGTACAATAATAGAAGATATTAAAAATGAAAAAATCTTAACTAATGGGAGGTATGAAACTGTTTTTTATTTTTCATCAATTGGTTGATATCAGGTTTGATAGAAGACATTTGAAGTCTCATATCAGGTTCGGCGTCCAGTCTATTGCGATATTTTGTTTTCGTGGCTGCATAGGTTGAGAATCCTGTTTCGCACAAATATGTTGTTGGGAACGGGAGAAGAATATTCAGAGCCATTCTGCCAAGCATTGGATATTCATCACGGATTCTGCACCAAAAATCGTTGAGAGGCGTCGTTTTGAACAGTGACTCCATACTTGTGTCTGATGACATTTCTAAAAGAGATTCATATATCTCGTTTGACATACTTTCGGGCTTTTGCAAGTTGGGTAAAAAAGGATTATGAATCCATGAATTCAGCTTCATTTTTGTATTATGTTCTTCGGGAAAATACTTTACAAAAGATGCGCGCATCGAAGTGAGATATTGGACCAATTCTTCAAACACATCATCTTGAAACATTTCCGAGTCGTTATCGCTAACAAACTCACTGAGTGACGTAAAGCTTTCTATTTCTCTCTTACCAACGCAAATAATCCAAAAATCTAATTTTCTTTTGAAGGCAGTTATTTTGTTATAGGCCTGGAACACTGTTGTCTGTTTACCTTGCAATGATAAATTCAATTCGTTCAGTTTTTGAAAGATATCCGCCATAAAAGACAATCGGAACAACCAAGTTTTATCATACAAACGGTCTTTGAAATTAAAAGAAACTGTATCTGCTGAAAGAAACATTTGTAACTCGGCTCTAAGTTCAAATAGCCTTGTTAAAGTTTTACCCCGAGACAGCCATCGCACTTCTGTATGGAGCAGCAGTGTTTTATGTTTGCTGCCATAATCTTCACACAATAATGAGAACAATCGGGATTGTAGTGGTCGTGATTTGATAAAATTAATTATTTTTACCGCTTCATCCATAACTAATTTTAGATTTGACGGCATTTGCTTCATCGCAAGTGCTTGTCTATGCAGAATACAATGGCTGGAACTACAATTAGGCGCTTTACTTTTAATTCGTGATACTGCTCCTGCTGTTTTACCTGTCATCGCCTTGGCCCCATCTGTACAAATGTCAATGCAATCGTTCCAACTAAGATTATTTTCTTTAAAAAATATGTTTATTTTATTAAAAATTTCTTCCCCGGTAGTGTTTGTGGGCAGCGGTGAACATATAAGCATGTCTTCTTCAAAAGAACGTTCATATGGATATCTCACGATAACCAGCAAGATAGCCAGACCAGTGACATCAGTTGACTCATCCATTTGCAAGGCGAATCGTGTTTTTTGTAGACGTGCAACTAGTTCTTGTTTGACGTAGCTTGCCAGATCATGGATTCGCCGTGAAACAGTATCGTTTGATAGCGGTACAGTAGAAAGATGCTTTGCAGATTTTTCATCGAGCATACATTTTGTTATGTCTAACACACATGGCTTTATTAAATTCTCAGCGATAGTGTGCGCTTCACCTGCTTGTGCAATGCGATAGCTAACTAAATATGATGCCTCCGTGGCCTTTTCATTGATAGTTTGTGTTACATGCATCATATTTTTTTGACTTTCCAATAACTGTTCTTTTTTACGAACCAAAAATTTTTTATTCTTGTCTTTAGACTCGGGGTGTACAGTTTCTAAATGTCTGCGTAATTTGGCAGGTGCCATGGAACTATTAGGAAGCAGTTTACTACATAACATGCAGAGAGGTGAGCCGTTGGAATCAACAAATCCGAAACTGATATATGATTCATCATACTTCCTTTTTTTCGTCTTTGAAACCGTGGAGCTTGACGTCGTGGCATCATCGTCTGGATCGGTAATTGCTGTATTCTCCGCGCGTACTGCTTTTGAACATTCAGCGTCATTAGAAGATGTCGTTGCAACACGTTTAACACCTTTAAGCCAACGTTCCATTCTTCTTTATTAATAATGTTACACGTCAGGATGGTAGGGTCAAAATAATGCACAATCGTTACTGCGTTTATGAGACAAAGTTTAGTCCAAAGAAGAAATGTACAAAACTGATACAATCAGAATACAGCGGGCAGTAGAACTTACAAGAAGGCAGCAGGCTAGCCAGCTTGTAAGTAGGTAGGTACGAACTTATCGCTCCGAACGCTAATCGTCAACTGACTGACGAGGCGCGACTTTTTTTATATAATAGCGCTTTTATACTTAGTCCTAGACTCGAACTCGAACATTCTCAAAAATACTCGAGTCGGCGCCTTTGATAAACAAAAAGCGGAAATAAAAATATAAATACAAAAAAATGCGTTGTAAACAATCTCGACTTTATGCTTTTGAAGATAGAGCCGAAAGTCGCTTGTTCACAACTATAGCGTCTAATTCAGAGGCGGCTTTTATCAAAGGGACTGCGCGCTCACAAGTATACGCGCGGCGGGCGGATTCAAAACGTTCGACCAGTGACCAGAGAGAGGTGTTTTGTTTTTTTTTTCTAAATTCTTGCGGAACCCCTACAGGGGTATCGCGGAACCCTAGGGTTCCGCGGAACACACTTAGAGTACCGCTGATTTATAGCATATGTAATACATACATATTATTCCATATATAATGTTCTTGATTTATAGCTAGCTATATGCCAATGTACCCTTATTTTACATGTTAGTCCTAAGTTTAATAATGTCATTGGTGTACAATAAAGAATATTCTATCTATCTATCTAATATATGTCTATGCTCGGACGAATAAAAATGGCGTACGCATTTTTTTATTCGTTAGACCTTTTTTATTCTTATTCTTTATTGTACACCAGAAAAAAATACAGTAAAACTTATAAATAGAAATTACATGTACAAAGGCGAGCTTAACTCAAAAATGAGTTTTCTACCTTTGAGCGATATATTTATTTTTATTCGTCCAAGTGTCTACAACAAGGCTACAACCTATGTCTCAACTGACAGATTTTGTTGATGATAAAATACAGTATGTGTACTAGTAATGTTAACCGTATCCATATCCGCTGATAAATTAAGATTTATATCCGTAATCCGTATCCATTACTTTTTGGCGGATCTTGAACGGATTTATTACATTAATAAATTTCATTACGTATAATTATGAAATTGTAAAAAAAGTTAGCAATGAAATACTAAGTACGAACTTCAAATCAAATTACTTTTTGTTTCTTAAAATCACATACCTACCTATTATTATTTTTATTTAACTTATAACGCCTCCAAAAACAAACAGACTATGCTATCTTGTGTCACACTCAACTATAAACAAAAACACGCACAGTGCAAGTCAAAACACGTCGCGGTACTATTAGCACCTATTAGTAGTAGGGTCGTTGTGCCGGTTAGCCGGCCACCTCTGGATTTCGGCCTTTTGGCCCAGGTGAATCAATAAATTTGATTTAATAACAATTTTAATGCATTTTATCGCACGAAATGAAGTTTAATATAACCGCAAATAGTTGCATTATAACTTCTAACATTACTTGATCAGGTAACTACAACACGTGAATTCTAATTAATTGCTTAGTACAACCCCAGCACTGGAGTTGGCAACGAGTGTGGGAAAGAGCGAAAAAAATAGTGGCGCGCGGTCCACTCAAAAGCAAGTTTTGTGTTGTATTTACTAGGATTATCTTATAATGTGCATATATTCCACTGCTTATATAATTTATTACTGTATTTTCACATTGATAATTTTAATATTTTGATTTCAAAGTTAATAATTTAGGTGGCCGGAAAGTAACTTGGAAAATTCTCCAAATGTTTGGTTTTCGGCCGTGTGGCCGAAAACTAGCTCGCGTTCAGCCTAGATACTTTTGTCTCTTTCATTTATTTAGTAACACAATTTTAGTCTTCTCTTCATTTATAATGAATCATATGCTTGCGAAGACACTAGCTTGCAGTTTTCGGCCACCAAAATACTGCAATTTATAACGGTTAACGATGAAACTAAAATAACCATTTCGGTAGTGGCCGAAAACTAGAATAAGTCTATAATTATGATTCAGTTTTCGGCCAACATAAAATTGTATGAAATGAGAGAGTGGCCGAAAACGGAATGCTGCTTTGGTTTTCGACCATTTCAATTAATAATTAGTCATTCACGAACAGTTTTTGGTAGAAGATGTTTAAATATATTTTCAGAGGGTTCCTTCAAAACCTGAGGAAATAAAGAAAAAAAATGCACCATATATGTACTCAAGATACAACAAGGATCTTTAAGACCCGTCGTACAAATCCAAAAAGCTCTCTGATTATACTCTCGAGCTCATGGAGGAAAGACGCGAGATGATTTTCCTGTCTTCAGATGATGCGTCTGAGCACCGGAGGCGCAATATAAGATCTCAAAGTCCTTGAAAAGCGACCTACGCCGATTTTATACTGAACCTGTTAAAGACGAGATAGAGAAGAACGAGGGCTCAAAAATCTTCGCAAGAGACCTGCCTTTTGAGCAGAACCAGCTAGCAAAAGGACCACGGATGGCAGTCGTATCCTCCAAATCAGAGCTCTTGAGAGAGGTCGAGAAATTTTATGGACAGTTATACACGTCAATAAGAAAACCTGCTGCAAATCGGGCGAACGACCCAAGAGCTCGATTGATCCGACACTATTCTGAAGACATATTAGACGTCAGCCTGTATGAGATTAGGATGCCTCTGAAACAGCTCAAAAACAACAAGGAGCTGGGTGAAAGGCGAACTCTTGAAGGCGGTGGAAAACCGATCTTTAAGGCCCTTCAGAAGTGGTTTGATTCCACCATACTCGAGGGAAGAACACCACCAGCACGGAGGAGAGGTGTGGTGGTCTTCTTCAAAAAGGGCTATAATGCTCTACTGAAGAACTATAGACCCATCTCATTTCTGAGCCATGTCTACAAGCTGTTTTCGAGAGTCATTACGAACCGTCTCGCGCGTATATTTGACGACTTCTAGCCTCCCGAACAAGCCGGATTCCGAAAAGGCTTTAGCACCTTAAACCAGATACATACGCTGCGGTAAACAACAGACCGAAGAATATAACCTGCCTCTCTGTTTAGCGTTTGTGGACTGCGAGAAAAGAAAGCCTTCGATTCGATCGAGACTTGGGTTGTACTACAGTCTCTTCAACGGTTCCAGATTGACTATCGGTACATCGAAGTGCTGAAGTGGTTGTATAAAAACGCCACTGTGTCAGTCAGACGACAGGACCAAGCCTCGAAAGTCGAATCCTATCCTTTTGCAGAGAGGTGTGAGGCAGGGAGATGTGATCTCTCCAAAACTGTTAACTGCGGCATTGGAAGATGTGTTCAAGGTTCTGGACTGGAAAGGGCTAGGCATTTACATGAACGGCGAGTACATTACTCATCTTCGGTTTGCCGACGACATAGTAGTCATGGCTGAGACTATGGAGGACCTCAGAACAATGCTCAATGATTTCAGTAGAAAGAAATAAACATCATAAACAAAGCTTACGTTCAAAGGTTGTGTGTTAAGGTCATGTGTGTAGGTTATGTTATGTGGTTACTGGGGGCCAATTCCACTAACGAAATTACGTTTAAAACGCATCTGAAACGCAGCTGAACGACGGCTGTTAGCTATTTTCTTATTCTGCTAATGAACAACGATCCAGCTACAGTTACGTTTCAGCTGAAGCTAACGATCGATCGAGTGTTTGTATTCCGCTAACTCGATCGAACATCAACGTTACGTTTCGCCCTATTCCACTAAAATTCTGACAGATGTTTGGGCTGACACGCAACTGAACTTTAGCCGTTCAGCTGTCAAAATTAACAGCTGAACATCAGTCGATAAACTTGTACTTTTACTGGATCGTTGAATGTTTTGACGAAGATTTAGACTTAATTTCGTTGATTTTACAAAAGTTAAATGGTGTATTTTGTTGTCCTTGCCACTAAGGTTAACATTGGAAGAGTTAAAAATGAAATTAGTCGACAAGCCGACGAGTTCCAAACAATGCATTTAATTTTACTGACCGAGAGTTTGTTAGTTGAAATATAATAAAGACTCACTGAAAACCTTGCAAAATCTCTGACTGAGGAGATTAGCCCTCGTATTATGCTGCATTCATACGGATACAAAGGTAAGATCGCCTGTAATATAAGTTAATATTGATGCAAGTAATTGCATATGTTGTACCTACCTAATAGGTAAAGTAAAATGTCTTTATTGTCTTTTTTAGATTTTGGTGACACTGGCATTTTATGCAACTAGCTCGTAGGTACCAAATGCTAGTCCCTAAGGCGAAACTCTGACCCTTGGCCAATAACCAAGTGAAAGATGAGCTGAATCTAATAAATACCTATGTGAAGCTCCGACTCCCTAGAAGATCTTGATGAAGAAACGAAAAGGTATGTTATGCTGAAAATTCATTAATTTCAGTTTGTGTGACTTATGACAAGCAAGTAATTTAAAAAAGTGTGATATTTTTTATTCGCCGAGTTGTATTGTGTAATTTTACGATTATATAGAAAGTTTTACATGCCTGTATTATGGGGTGCATAGATGTCGCTATAGTTCTTCTAAATAATAATAAACGTGAAGAGAATATTGTTAATATAAAGGGATATCATTTCTTGAACATTCATATTTTGAGTAGGTACCTACCTACTTTATACCTACATGGGCGTTGCAAGGGGGAGCAAGGGGGCAGCTGTCCCCCCCATAGACCAGAACCTAGAATATTTGAATATTAAAGTAGACAAAAAAACCCAAAAAGATTGTTTTAATTAAGATTTTTTTTCTTATAGTAACGTATTACAACATTACAAATTGTATTTATTTTGCTTAAATTATGTCCTCTATCTATCATCTTGCCCCCCCTCCTCCTGGCCCATTGCTTTGCGACACCCTAGTATAGGTACCTATTCTACTATTGCAAATTAAATTGCATCTCATCGTCATCCTCCTGCCCTTATCCCAATTTATTTGGGGTTGGCGCAGCATGTTTGAATTAAATTGCATCTACTAATTTTATTTGTTGATACTATAGCCATACCTACAGTAATAAATTTTAATAAAACAAAATTGTTCCAGATTTGTGATTTAAATGCCCGTGATGACTATTGGTTGTAGTACCTACTTACCAACAAGGTTTGGAGCAAAATCTGTGGAAGACTTAATAAATAAATAAAACTTTAACAATATTTTTATGGTTTTTTTTCCCTAACATTACTCTCTTTTTTTTACATCAGTCACATGTCTCCTGCCATAACACATACTATTTTTTATTAATCATGGTATCTCAAATGAAATCTCTCTCTCAATCTTATTATTTACTAGCGGTTGCCTGCGGCTTCGCCAACCTGGATGTCGTTGATCGCACCTCCCTCGGGAATTGGTCATCTTCCCGGGACATCAAGCCTAGCCTATCCAATATGTTAATCTAGGTTATGTTCTATCTGTACCTATGCCAAATTTCATCCAAATCTGTTCAGACAAACGAAAATCCAAATATCTTCACAAACTTTCACATTTATAATATTAATTATAGTAGGATATGGAAATTAGGATGAGGAAAGCGTAAGACCGGTTGTTTTGGCGATGCCTGGGGGAGGCCTATGTCCAGCAGTAGACACGTTTCGGCTGAAATGATGATGATATGAAAATTGTGATGAATAAGTCCCATTTCAACGAAAACCAACATTAATTCAGTTTTTATTAAATCAAAACAATATTATGTTATTTTACTAGTTACTACAGTAACATTTTAAGTTATACAGATATAGGCATTAATAGAATTTCCTACTACAGAAATTATGTAGTATACAACGTGTTATTGAAATAACTGAAAACGTCTTAAGGGGTCATTGTACTCATTAGTATGAACAACTTTTACTATGGGACCAACCCTAAAGTCACGAATAAAAAGATCTGATTTTTGCAATTTCAGGGTTGGTCCAATAGTAAAAATTGTTTATACTAATGAGTAATGTCCCCTTAAGAGGTTTTTAGTTATTACATTAACGGGTTGTAGGTAAAGTCTGTTTTTACTCTCTTGTCTTATTTAGTAAACAATGTTGGCATGTCTCTTTATTAAAACAAACTACTAATAAAATATAACTACTCGTTCTGCACATGTAATTAGCATTAAAAATATATTTAGGGTGTGAAATTGTTAACACAATGTCATTTAATAATTATTATTGACGAATTGTTAAAGACATGCCAAGATTGTTTACTAAATAAGACAAGTAAGAAAAAACATAGTGTAGGTATACAAATTTTTATAAGGCATCCAATATTATTATCAATTTAATCTACAATTTGCATGACAAAAAAAGTTTCATACATGTCATAACATAATAGAAAGAAATTAATTTAATAATTTAAAATAAATACAGAAATGTCATTGATTAATTGTCACCCGAAGTTATTTACTGAATATACACTTTGTCAATTAAGAATATTGTATTACTAGACAAAGCTCTAGTTATAGTAAACTTATTATTGATTTGTTGTTATTTAATTACAGACAAGGAGAAATATTGCAGATATTTTTATATCAAACAATGTTGAAAGTTCAAAGTTCAATAAAATTATATTCTATAAAACTATTTAAACTTATTTAGTTTTACTAAAATGAAATAATATTCGAAGTGAGTAGTCTAGACAGTAAATATAACAAGCTTTTTTGTATATTTGAATATAAAAATAAAATTACATCAATTTCAGCGATAATTTGATACTACTTTTATCAGGATCCACCACATAAAATTAAAGTTTGTTTTCAAAGTTTTTTTAATAAACTTTGAATTTTATTTTTTAAGTTATTACTAAAACGTATTAGTGTACGTCTTCCTATCTCACTAAACTAATAGTGTCACCATCCGTCAGCCAACTACCTACTCATTGAGATAAATCTAACGAGCCCAAACTCGATGTGTCTGCGTTAACCACAGCGGAGATCCTGTGACCATCTTCCGACTCCATCATCAGACCAACTCCTAACTCCAAATCATCATAATATTGTTTAGTCATTGGGTTTACATATCAGCCAATTGAAATGTCATGTTAAACAAAAGCTTGTAAAAAGATTCTTGTTTGTCCAACAACAACATCAACGAGTAATCTGAAACACAAATATTAATATTAAAATCCAAGCAACAAACTTTATACACACAAAAAAACACTTGTTTCAGGACAAAGTAGGGTAAATTTTACAATTGTAGTTGCTATACTAGATGCTTTCATGTGCCTCTACTTTCACAAACAAATCTTATTACCTACTTATGAATATAAAAAACAATTATTCATGAAGTGTTATAGTACCTAAAACACAAGTGATCTATAACAAGAAAAAAATATGAATATTATAAGCATACCTCTAAATTTATAACCGGATCTCTGCGAACTCAAATTATAGGACCCATATGAGAGAAGCCACCTTGCCCTGCAGTTTGTTTAAAAATAGGGCCAAACTAGGTTCACTCCCCACTTTACTCCAATATTCTTTAAAAAGTTGGATCACTTTGGATTGTACCTGGCTTGTACTCATATTTAAAATAATTCCAAAACTGAAATGGAAATAAATTATAATATTATTTCTTTGTTAATGTAACATGAACTTCATACTACATGCATATTTTGTAAGTTTTATGTTGTAAAACTCATATTGTAACATTTACCTACTTGAACTCATATTATAAACTCTATTTACCATACATAACACAATATCTAATTCTGATGTAAACATAATGTTTGCATGTAATTTTTTTTATTAAAAGTACCTATATTGATTATTACTCTCAAATAAACAAATAGATGTACCTAAGTTTCTATACTTGTATGAAAACTTACCTACCTTTAAAACATTCCGAGGTATTATCGATTTCACTTTTCCCATAGGCACCTTTAAAGCACTCCATATATTGGTTGAAAATCTTTGTTTGTCTCGCCGAAGTAGACTTTCTTCAGGGTAGGTACCATTTAGGTCTATAAAACATGAGACATAAAATAAGTTTCCTATTAAATTAAAAGTAAATACAAGCAGTTATGCATATAATACTCACAGTAATTTATTTCACAGATAGGAAATTTTGTATACTTTATTAGACTTTTTTTGTATTAAACTTATCGTCTGGGAAAGGGATGTCAACACTCAGTTTTACCACGAGAACACCTTTCACAAAAACTCAACACTGCTCCAGGGATGTGTCCAGTATAAATACGTAGTATTAAATCCACTTTAGTGTAAATAGATTATATTAAATGTAAGTCTTTGTTTGAGCAGAGGAGCTTGTTCTAATCTGCTTGATTTTACAATGCAAGCAATGGCGTAATTGTTTATTTCACTCGCCTACATTTCTACTCGCTTGTATTTGCTTACATTGCATACCACATTACAATGGCATATTGTATTATTCAGACATAGATTTGATAATATTTAAATAATTTCGATTTCCTCCGCGGTTTGTTTACGTTATTTTGACAAGTAGAATGAACGAACATAGATTATAATTTATGTATTGAATGAACGATAGCCTAGATTTTCTATTAAAATCTATTTTTAACTATTTTAAATTATTTAAACGTACTGAAAAGACGTATTTTATTATTGTAAGTATTTTAATATAGTCAAAAGTAGTTTTTAATCATTGAACTATCTGTTATTTTCATGATTAGTAGAGTTAGTAGTAATGAATACTTTTTATATGGTAACATTTCAAGACAACGGCTATGATGCGGTTACGTTCCAGCTGCGATCCATGTTCGTTTCAGCTCATGTTTTTAGTGGAATAACTTTTTATGTTATCATCGAACGACGAACGCAGTCGAACCGTTGCTGAACCGTTGCCGCTAATCAAACGTTGTAAATTAGTGGAATTGGGGCCCTGGTTATGTGTGTGTTGTTGTATGGTTATGATTATCTGTATGTTGGTGGTTGTGTTATATAGGTTATGTTAGGATTGTTAGGTTAGGTTAGGTTAGTACCCATTCCCGTAAATATCGGAGACTCTACACTCGATGTTGTTGACGACTATTTATACCTAGGACAAACTGTCCAGTTAGGTAGGTCCGACTTCGAGAAAGAGGTTAATCGTCGAGTCCGACTCGTTTAGGCAGCGTCCAGGAAGCTACGCAATATCTCATTCAATTCTCCTTAGATTCAAGACGAAAGTGTTTGACCAGAGTGTGCTAACAAACCGTTTACGGCACTGAAACATGATCGCTCGTAATGGGTCTGATAAGAAGGCTCAAAGTCACCCAAAGGGCGATGGAGAGGGCTATGCTCAGTGTCCCTGCGTGATCGAATCAGAAATGAGGAGATTCGCAGTAGAACGAAGGTAAGAATTGCCAAACTTAAGTGGCAGTGGGCGGGGCACATTGTTCGCAGAACAGATGGCCGATGGGGCTGAAAAGTTCTGAAGTGGCGACCGCGTACTGGAAGGCGCAGCATGGGTAGGCGCCTCACAAGGTGGACCGACGACTTAATGAAGGTCACGGGAATCAGTCGGATGCGGAAAGCGCAGGATTGGTCGTTGTGGCGATGCTTGGGGCAGGCCTATGTCTAGCAGTGGATGTCTTAGTCTTTCGGCTGAAATGATGATGACCTTAATTTTCATGATAAATGACTGATTATGATATTCGAAGTTATTGTTTAATACCTTATTTTTTAAATAGCAATAATTGTATGGAGACTGTGACTGAAAAGTATATTTACAGTGAAAATACTCTGCAAATACTAAATCAGATGATTTGTATTTTAATTAATAAAGACTAGTTAGAATTAATGTATGAAACTAAGTGATTTGGTAAGATTAATTAAAAACTTATGATCTCATGAATCAGGTACGATTGATAATAATTATATTTAATTAATAAAATACATTTTATTATAATTTCACAATAAATATTTCATTTGTATCACCTTTCTATTCCATCTAAATTAGTGGCCGAAAACTAAAATTCATGTGGGCCGAAATCTGAAATTTGTGGCCGAAAACTAGCATAATGCCCATTTTTCACATTAAAAATTATTATAAAAAAAAGTATTATGTTAAAGCACCAAGTTATTATAAAAATTTAAACTACACTATGTAGGCTATACATTAACATTGATAGTACTAGGCTAGCACAATGGCAATATTTTTTTCTGGTGCCTTTAAGTTGACAACTCCACTAAATGGCCGAAAACCGGCGAAACGACCCTACCACAGATAATATAGGTAGTACCTACTAGTAACGCAAAGCGTCAACTGCCGGTCCAAGGTCACGCGCACCGGTGGCGGCGGGCGCCGACAGAGTACGAAATACTACCTACTAAAGTTTTTTTTTAGATTTTGAGAGTAATTATCCGTATCCGCGGATATACATTTTGAACGATAGAAAGCAAGTGATTCATCTTTACATCACAGTGTACATACATACTGCTCGTACGTGCGTACAGAGGATGTTACACCCTTAGATTTTAACACAATATGACGAGGATATAATTTAATTTTCAATTAAGTATAAAATTTATAATTTGACACATTAATAATAATTATAATTATTTTATTTATTTTATTTTTATTTATTTACATTGACATATTACTTTGTACATTTTATGAATTCCCTGACTCCTGCGCTAGTATAATTACTGTATTACAGGAGCCAGTTAAAAAAAAAAGGTAAATCATTTGACATTATATTTCTCTATGATTTTTTTATGTGACATTCAAATACAATGTGAATTGTTCATGAATAAATAAATAAATAATAATACCGAAGATATTGTGCCAGCCGAGCCGAATTTTTTTGGGGTGTTTTAAAGTGCGTTTTTAGAATTCCGTACCCGAAGGGTGCCAAACGGGACCCTATTACTTTCGCTACGCTGTCCGTCCGACCGTCCGGCCGGGCCGTCCGTCCGTCCGTCCGTCTATCATAGGGCGGTATCTTTTGAACGGTAAAAGCGGTATCTAAAAACAAAAAAAAGTCTAAAACCAAAGGGGGTCCCCATACAAGAAACCTCAAAAAACAAACAATTTTTTCAACGTTTTTGTTCCTGCTCTATCTTCAAAACGGTAATATATTCCAGCTTCAAACTTGGTCAGATTATAGTGCATATTATGTAGATTAGCAACAAATACTAAAAATAAGACAAACATAGACATATGTAGTGGTACCTGCGTAAGAAAGACATGCAAAAATTCATATTTTGCGCACTGAGGGTTGAAGTCTTTTGATAAACTTGCGTAAGTTATATCAGTTTTTATGGGGTTATCAGGTCGTTGAGAGGTACGGAACCCTTACTGCGCGAGTCCGTAGGTATTAAATTGACTTCGTACTTGCTCTATCTAATTTGTTTCAGGTTTTTCAACTGTTTGATATAATTACAAGTTAATTTTCAAGGTAGTTTAGGTAGTGCTGTTATTTATTCTGTGGTTTAGGCTTTTATCTACAGCAGGGGCGGGTTTTTTATTTTGCCGCCCTTTCACTAAAAACTGACTTATCATTATTTTTAGGTGCTCATCCACACCACAGTTCACACAGTTCAGATCAGTTCCACATTATAAAGTCCTCTGTTTCACATACATCTGAATAGCACTTTTTTCTTTTCGTTTAAAGAATACAAGTAGTTAGTTTCTCGATCTAAAATAAAATATAATGGTAGTAGTAATAGTCATAATTGCCAATATTTGTACGGTAGACCGCACGTCGGTGGTAACCAAAGACTTTGTATATACCGACGTAAATACATACATACAGATTATCACGCCTGTTTCCCATTGGGGTAGGCAGAGACTATGGATTTCCACCTGCTACGATCCTGACACACCTCTTTCACTTCATTTACGTCAGTATAATAACTTTATGGTGGTAACACATTGACATTAACAGCATCTATAATACGTAAGCAGTAAGGGCGGTTTTCGAATTGCCGTGTTACCACTGTCATGCAGTCGACTGTACGAAGTTTTACCTATACGTGGGACACTCAGAAAGTTTTGCGAAACTAAAAAAAATTGTTCTATACGTACATATATTTTTATCAAATCTTTTCAAAGTACTTTCCACCAGCCTCTATACAAAGATTCATGCGCCTAAACCAGTTTTCAAAACACTTTTTCCAGTCCGCCGCAGACACCTCGTTTACAGCCTGCTCAAACGCAGCCAGCGCATCTTCCGGCGACGAAAATTGTATCCCTTTGAGCAGATTTTTTATTTTTGGGAATAAAAAGAAGTCACACGGTGCTAGATCAGGGCTGTAAGGAGGGTGACCCAGGAGTTTGACTGGCGTGCTGTCCAGGAAGTCCCTCGTTTTGAGTGCGGTGTGCGCAGGTGCATTGTCGTGGTGGAGCAGTAGCCCGCGGAGCCCTGTGTTTGGTCGCTTGTTGCTTATAACAGAGAAAACTTCTGGCAAACATTTGGTAGTATACCATTCGGCATTAATGCTTCTTTGATCCCGTAAGGGAATTGATACCAAGTGGCCAGTCAAATTAAAAAAGCTAGCGATCAAAATCTTACCCCCGGTTCTAGATCGCTTCACTTTGGTAGGCGTTGGCTCATTTTGAAACACCCAAACAGTCGACTGGCGCTTGGTTTCTGGGTCGTATTGATAAATCCAGGACTCATCACCTGTAACGATGTCGTAAACACGCCGAGACGAGCCTGCTTCAAATTTGTTAAGCATATCACGGCACCATTCCACCCGGGCCTGCTTCTGAGCATCGGTGAGGTTGTGCGGCACCCAGCGTGATACTATCCTCCTCACGCGAAGATGGCTGTGTAGAATCTCGTGAACGCTTCCCGATCCAATCTTCAATATGTGTTGAATCTCCTGATATGTAATTCGCCTATTGTCTTGGATTAAATTTTTCACTGCTAGCACGTTTTCTTCGGTAACAGCCGTCAAAGGGCGACCGCTTCTTTCGTCATCCCCCAAAGTTGGTCGACCGCGCTTGAATTCGTTATACCAACGATACACGGTTGCCTTGGAAGGGCCTTCATCCATGAATGCCATTTGAAGTCTATCGTACGATTCATCCGGTTTCAGGCGACACTTGAAATCGTATAAAATCATAGCTCTAAAATGTTCCCGGCGCAGATCCATATTTCAGTGAGACACAATACTTTGAATTAACTCGCAAAAAATGTGGAGGGAAATTTTGAAATTGGAACTTACTTATTTTTACTTATAAATAATCATATTTTCGAAAAACATTATAACTGGCCAGTCTCCCATATATAAAAACTTTTTTTCGCAATACTTTCTGAGGGGCCTGGTAAGGTTTCAAACTAGTAAGTTTAAACAACAAGTGTAAGTGTAAACAGTAGTTTATTAAATTCAAGCCCATCCTCTGTGCCCCAACCCTAATAAATGTGGGTACCTACGCGCGGACTACGATATGATAGAATAGAATTTATAATTTAATTATTATAAGTACCTAGGTACGTTGATGATGGATGGCTTCGCGGACCACCTCTGATCCTTTCGCGGATTACCAGTTAAGAAAGTAGAATAATATGAAGTTTAATTTGAGATTTATCAGGGGTGGACGCAGATGCTTTTGGGGGGATCTAGGGGGGGGGCTGAGGGGCTTGAGCCCCTTAGCCCCCCCCCCCTAGATCCGCTACTGCATAACACTCATTGGAGGAAGAAAGTTTCAATTCTCGGAAGCTTGATAATAAATCAATGTCTTTCAGAAAACTAATCTCAATGCTCCTGAGCTGACAGTAAATATTCCCGTCTGCCATGACCAGCAAACGCGAATATTGCCATGACCAGCAAACGGGAATATTGCCATGACCAGCAAACGGGAATATTTACTGTCAGGAGATTCTGTCACAAATAAACGGCAAACGGGAATGTTTACTATTAGAAGTAAAAGAAGTGGTCACGATACCACAAATTGTCCTTTAAACACAGTTATTCGTTCGCAATACACTATTACTCGTTACGTGGTATCTCCGCGACTGAAGTCCCACTCCACACCACGTATCTTCCTCCCAACCCCCCCTTGTCTAACCTCATACGTATTTTTTGCCACCTATGTTAAATTACATTGTACCAATATTTTGCAACCTAAGCTAAAATACATACTGGATATCCTTGGAGCGACAACATTACAGTCAGGTTGAAATTAGTTAGGAAATATATTTTGAACATATTTAATAACTAGGTACGAGAATTGGCCTCAGATTATCAATATGCTTACACAAAGTTTCATGAAAATAGGTACGTACCTACTTTCTACTTTAGTTCTGTCGGTAGAGTAGAAATAACCACCAGTACCATAGAATAGGTAGGTAATAATACACTTCTCTTTTCTTATGCCAGTAGTGCCAGTACCACCACTACTCATGTAATTTAATTTTTCTGGTTACGCAGAGACAATCAAGCTTTCAAGTTAGTGTCGTATGGTTCGATACTTTGTAGGACATAGAAACATGCAGATAGTACCTAGTTTCAAGTTGTTCTGTCGGTCGTGAGCTCGTGAAGGCGAGTCGAGGGGGTCGGGAGCGGAGGCGCGCGTATTAGAAATAAAAGGAGTGGTCACGATATCAACGTCTTTACTTAATTAATTATAACACAAATTGTCCTCTAAACACAGTTATTCGCAATACACTATTACTCGTTACGTGGTATCTCCGCGACTGAAGTCCCACTCCACACCACGTATCTTCCTCCGAACCCCCCTTGTCTAACCTCATACCTATTTTATGCCACCTATGTTAAATTACATTGTACCCATATTTTGCAACCTAAGCTAAATTACATTGTAAGTACTGGATATCCTTGGAGCGACAACATCCGGCCGTCCTGCATACGCATACGTCCTCGAATGCGTTTGGTCTGGTGCATCAGCTGAGAACAAAAACCATGATTAAGTTGATCAACATCTTATACCCTTAGTTTGTTTTCCCATCGCCGGCAAACAAACAAAGAATAATGACATTATGTTATCTGAGAATACTTTATTCCATCATCGGCCGGTATCCTCAGATAGACATCTTTACCATCATTGCAATGCACTGAACATCTAAACACACTGTTCCAGTAACGGTCAGTTTGTTTAGATGATCACTAACCTTGAGCACGTTGACATTAACATAGCATAACATCAATTCTATCCTTAGCTGTTCCATCAGCGGTCAGCCATATAACACAATAATTAATTCAATTATACTTTGCTGTTCCATCGGCGGCCAGCAATATAACAATAATTAACCAAATTCTATCATTTGCTGTTCCATCAGCGGTCAGCCGTGTAGAACTTTACTGGTTATAATACTATTCCATCTTATGCTGTTCCATCGGCGGCCAGCCATGTATAATTAACCAAATTCTATCATTTGCTGTTCCATCAGCGGTCAGCCGTGTAGAACTTTACTGGTTATAATACTATTCCATCTTATGCTGTTCCATCGGCGGCCAGCCATGTATAATTAACCAAATTCTATCATTTGCTGTTCCATCAGCGGTCAGCCGTGTAGAATCTCACTGGTTATAATACTATTCCATCTCATGCTGTTCCATCGGCGGCCAGTCATGTATAATTAACCAAATTATATCATTTGCTGTTCCATCAGCGGTCAGCCCTGTAGAACCTTACTGGTTATAATACTATTCCATCCTATGCTGTTCCATCGGCGGCCAGCCATGTATCACCTTATTGGTTCAATCTATTAACCAATAACCACTTCTTTCAGATTTGCAATGCTAAATAGTGTTCGAAGCCTGTGCATCAGACCTCCAAATAAAACCAAAATTACTGATAAGCGTTTTCATGTAACTGATATTTATGAAGTACCTGACAACATCCGAGCACTATCCTGTGTCCGTTACACCACCATATCACCAATTGTTATCCACGGCTTCGTTTTCCACGCAAGAAACATCTTCATACTCTTCATAGCGTTTAGATATCCTCTCTGCGCCTCGAATGTCTGCCACTTTATATCTGTCATGGCCTAAAATCTAAAATCTGTATCACCACAAAGGGGCCTTTAGATACCGGTAGCAATTTCGAGCTCTGACCGTCATTAGCCTGACTTGGAATCTTTTTTACTACCAAATCGCCTACTTTAAATTGATAAGCAGCTTTCCTTCCCGCATCAAAATTTTCCTTTTTGTTTTTCATTTTATCATCCACCTACTTTCGAAGTTCCATCACATCAATAGGTTAATTATCTGCGATAACCTTATCAGAATCCATTTGTAATCTGTATCTGAAGAACATTCCCTAGGGATTGCTGATGTGGTCTTATTAACAGAGCTATTGATGCTCTGCTGAATGCTATCAATGTGTAGATCCCATTGATTTATAGTCCATGTTTGCACCCTTTCTGCGTAGGGCTTCCAAAATTGTCGCATTGTAGCGCTCCACTTGTCCATTAGAGCGTGCATAGCAGTGGCAATAACATGTTGTCTAATGTTTTTTTTTTTATCCAATATTTAACAAATTACTTGATGCCTTATTATTTGCTAGATACATTGTCTCGGTACCAACCAGCGACGAGCATATTCTGTTTTACGATACACATTGCCCAATAATTCATAAGTATTAAATCTCTTCTTATGCGCCTCGGCTTCACCTGACTCTAATATATCATTAAAATACAAATACTCAATAATAATAATCTTGCAACTGTAGACTCTCATTTATGACAGGTGATTTATAACCTGGGTTCCTGCTGAAAGCATCAACATGCTGCATCTGCGTTCCATGTCTGTGTGCTACATCGAATGTAAACTCTTGCGTTTGCAATGCAACACCCATCTACATATCCGAGATTTAATTACTTTTTTTTTCATAGAATATCTGTCAGCATTACAATCTGTTACAATTTTAAAAGTTATTCCCAACAATTAGTGTCCGAACCAACTTCTGCAGTTCTACTGTGGCCCCTAAAAATTCCAGCTCAAACGAGTGATAACGCTTTTTCTCTGCACTACTTTGATGACTATAAAAAATAAATGGGTTTCTCCCCATTTTTACCAAAATACAGCCTATACTACGCTAGTATTATAAACAGATGCCAATCTGTTTACATTATAACTGGCAACTTTGGATTAAATATTGTCAGTTAAGCATCTGCTTACTGAAGCTTTAAGATTTCAACAGCTTGTGCATGACCCCAAAGGTAACTGAACTTTGAAAGTTAAGTTTTCCAAGTTATGATTATACCGTTTTCTTGCAGTAGGTACTCTTAAAACTATCTGCAAACACTCAACAATTTTCTCTAAAGTCTCAATCAAATCATTTCTATATAATTAATATCGCGTTCACAACGAAGCATTTCTAATACAGTATTCATACAAACTCTTCCACTCTAGTCTAGTATACATAATCTGTATTCTCCGTGAAATTCCTCCCTATCAGCAATTTACAACTAGACAAAGGGCCTATTATAGAAACGTTACCAAGAACTCAACAGTATCTACTTTAAGAAGTAACGAACCTGCCTCGGTATCCTGAGTGCGTGACTCATAGTTGAAGCCAGTCAAACAACAGCGTTGCTTAATTTTAAAAGTTAAATTTAATTCGTGTACCAAAGTCCTTTTTTTCAATGAACAATCGCTTCCCATATCAATAAAAGCTTAAGATGTGCTTATCAGTTTCACCTCAGAATCCTACTCGACATTTGTACCCGCGCTCGTACTTGGCTTTGAGCGACACGCAAGCTTTAGGTGGCCTGGCTTGTTACAAAAATTGCATTTTAAATTACTATTGTTTTGTTTACAATTAAAATGCTTATGCCCACCTTCACCACAAGTAAAGCACTTTATTCTGGAATCCATAATAGTCGAGTCCCCGCTCGATAATCCAGTTTCTTTTTTACGATAGAAAAAGGTCGGGAAGCATGTTGTTTAGAAACTAGGCTACTAGTTTTTTTTTTGTTGCTAGGTTGTGCTATACGATCAAGTATAGAATATAAATCCATTGTTATAAGGTCTATCTTCTAACGAACGTTGCAATTTTAGACTCGGCGGCGTAACTTTTGCTGACTTGATATTCATTATCATTTCAACAACAGGCGGCTTACATTACATTAACTAACGCAGCCTGCTATATAGCAAGTCAAGGAGCTACAACGCAGACTGTGGTTCACCTATCTATGCGCTCGTGCTCGCACTCGCACATTGCTGATAATGAATATATGTAATAACGCGCTCATACTCGTAGCCTTTCGAGCGCCGCGCCGAACCCCGAAAGCGGACTGAGATTTCTAACGAGTGATGTATGCTATAGCATAAAAAATATTATGCGCTATACATATACTATGTCGTTATAACGCGTCTTTGATATGTAGCCGTTGTGAACACCTTTATTTACTATGCAGAAATGACGCTAAATTATCACAATATCGGAAATTTCCAGACTCAGTTCTTATATTCTTATCCCCAATTAGCCCTACAATTATCGAAATTATATCTTTATCGGAAAACATAAATTTAATCTATTGATTCTACTTTTTTTGCTGGAAATGAAATTCATACAAAGACTGACCTTCAGCAGGATTTGTTTGCATTAAATCCATAAGCATTATATACATGTTACGCTTAGCTTCAAATGTATCTAGTAAAGTGGATCGCCAGTGTCTCCATCGCCACGAAGTCCACCGCGTTTCTGTTTTCAGTAATGAATCATACCAGGTTTTAGCAGTGTTTTTCAATTTCTGTAGAGCTTGATACTTAATTTGTTTATCTGACCACCCAAACGAACGGGAATTAGCTTCAAACACGTTAATCCACATCGCTATATCATCGACTAGTGGGTCAAATTCTGTTATCACCGAAGAAAATACGTGGGACACTCAGAAAGTTTTGCGAAACTAAAAAAAATTGTTCTATACGTACATATATTTTTATCAAATCTTTTCAAAGTACTTTCCACCAGCCTCTATACAAAGATTCATGCGCCTAAACCAGTTTTCAAAACACTTTTTCCAGTCCGCCGCAGACACCTCGTTTACAGCCTGCTCGAACGCAGCCAGCGCATCTTCCGGCGACGAAAATTGTATCCCTTTGAGCTGATTTTTTATTTTTGGGAATAAAAAGAAGTCACACGGTGCTAGATCAGGGCTGTAAGGAGGGTGACCCAGGAGTTTGACTGGCGTGCTGTCCAGGAAGTCCCTCGTTTTGAGTGCGGTGTGCGCAGGTGCATTGTCGTGGTGGAGCAGTAGCCCGCGGAGCCCTGTGTTTGGTCGCTTGTTGCTTATAACAGAGAAAACTTCTGGCAAACATTTGGTAGTATACCATTCGGCATTAATGCTTCTTTGATCCCGTAAGGGAATTGATACCAAGTGGCCAGTCAAATTAAAAAAGCTAGCCATCAAAATCTTACCCCCGCTTCTAGATCGCTTCACTTTGGTAGGCGTTGGCTCATTTTGAAACACCCAAACAGTCGACTGGCGCTTGGTTTCTGGGTCGTATTGATAAATCCAGGACTCATCACCTGTAACGATGTCGTAAACACGCCGAGACGAGCCTGCTTCAAATTTGTTAAGCATATCATGGCACCATTCCACCCGGGCCTGCTTCTGAGCATCGGTGAGGTTGTGCGGCACCCAGCGTGATACTATCCTCCTCACGCGAAGATGGCTGTGTAGAATCTCGTGAACGCTTCCCGATCCAATCTTTAATATGTGTTGAATCTCCTGATATGTAATTCGCCTATTGTCTTGGATTAAATTTTTCACTGCTAGCACGTTTTCTTCGGTAACAGCCGTCAAAGGGCGACCGCTTCTTTCGTCATCCCCCAAAGTTGGTCGACCGCGCTTGAATTCGTTATACCAACGATACACGGTTGCCTTGGAAGGGCCTTCATCCATGAATGCCATTTGAAGTCTATCGTACGATTCATCCGGTTTCAGGCGACACTTGAAATCGTATAAAATCATAGCTCTAAAATGTTCCCGGCGCAGATCCATATTTCAGTGAGACACAATACTTTGAATTAACTCGCAAAAAATGTGGAGGGAAATTTTGAAATTGGAACTTACTTATTTTTACTTATAAATAATCATATTTTCGAAAAACATTATAACTGGTCAGTCTCCCATATATAAAAACTTTTTTTCGCAATACTTTCTGAGGGGCCTGGTATGACATTTTGGTTCACGACTTGGGTTCGACTCCGGCAGCAACGGCGCGCACGCTTTGCATGCTTGTCCCTCGTGCGTCGGTGGCCGCGCTCCGAGCTGCTGTCGGAACTTGAGCTGCTGTCTGATCCACTTGAGCTGCTGCTGCTTGTCGTGATTGAAGACGGATCGCGCCCGCGTCCGCGCCTACTACGTGACGAGGAACGCTTCGATCGGCGGCGGCGCCGAGAGCGAGCCATCCTATTTCTTTTATTATTTTTAATCATGTCATCACTAGGCCGAAACGAAGGCATTGCGTTTGATCGATCCCACTTCTGATATTAGAAATAAAAGGAGTGGTCACGATATCAACGTCTTTACTTAATTAATTATAACACAAATTGTCCTCTAAACACAGTTATTCGCAATACACTATTACTCGTTACGTGGTATCTCCGCGACTGAAGTCCCACTCCACACCACGTATCTTCCTCCGAACCCCCCTTGTCTAACCTCATACCTATTTTATGCCACCTATGTTAAATTACATTGTACCCATATTTTGCAACCTAAGCTAAATTACATTGTAAGTACTGGATATCCTTGGAGCGACAACACGCGTTTGTTTATTAGGAGCCGGCCGATGAACTGAGCGACGAGCGTAACTCAACGAGTGTGGAGTGTGCTCAGCCCGCGCCCGCGGCTCGCACACACACACACGGCACACACGCACACAGCAGTCAGCACACCGCAGTGATAAGCTGGATCTTACGCAAATCTGACCCTGGCATGTAGTCCGCGGTTTTTGTAAAGTTAGCTGGTTTTTAAAATATTTTATGACAACCTGAACTTCTGCCCAAGGAATTATACAGTATCTAACTAGAAATTAGAATGTAACAAAAGCCTATTAGTGGAATTTCCTATCAAGATGGTTATTTCAAAATACATAGTTGGGAAGTTGAGTTCGGGTTGTGAAGACAGGTGATCCGCATCTTCAATGATCGATACGATGTTGTTGACGATGTTAATGAAGGACGATGTTCAGTTTAATTTGATTAAAAAGCAAACTCATCCAAAGAGAAATTTTTTCTTCTTCGTGTCGATGGGATCTTTGGGTCAAACTTGGCAAGCCCAAAATGCAAAGGTCGCCCAATAAGGAGATTGATACACATAACATAACATGATCAGCCCATTACTGTCCCACTGCTGGGCACGGGCCTCTTCTCAGTATGAGAAGGTTAAGGCCTTAGTCCACCACACTGACCTAGTGCGGGTTGTTGGATACATATTATACATGCTGAAATTTTAATCACTTGATTCCCGAAAAGGGGTCATTGTACTCATCATTATTATGAACAACTTTTACTATGGGACCAAACCAGAAATCGCGGAAAAAAAATCTGTTGGTAGTTACCTACATTGTGTTCACTTAAATCGATAAAATGTAGGGGCTACCTGTTTTTTTTTCGCGATTACAGTGTTGGTCCCATAGTAAAAGTTATTCATAATGATGAGTACAATGACCCCTTTTCGGGAATTAAGCGATTAAAATTTCAGCATGTATTATATTTTGACGACGTCTGTGGTCTAGTGATTCTAGTGTCGGACTGCTGAACACAATACTACTATGTATTCTATGCTGGGTTCGATTCCCACAGGACACAAATATTTATATGATGAACATGAGTGTTTGTGTTGGTCTAGGTGTTTCTTATGTATCATAAGTAGGTATGTATTTACAAAAAAAAGTATATAAGTATTATATCCATTGTCTAGTACAATACAAATACAATACAAGCTCTGCTTAGTTTGGCATTAGATGGTGCTGTGTAAAAATGTCCCAAAAACATTTATTTTATTTATTTTATTGTACGTTGTCACAAATGCATCAATTATAAGGTGCATGCATTCAACTCTTGACTTATAGGTAACCCTTTATTACAAAAGTATAGACCATGTTGGACACTTGTTAAAATCGAGTTTATTGACAAACTCCATACATAATACCTAGTAGATTACACAACAAATGAAAAATTTATATTGGATAAACCATAAACCTGAAACTTTTCTTACTAACTGTACTCTAAAATAAGAAATTTTACGAGGGTGACGAATCGGGACAGAAAAATGTTAATGTTAATTAATTAATTTTTCATCCCCCCATCTCTGAAAGAGTATTTTTGCTCATCGATATCTGAGTGCAAAAGCCGTTTTTATCCGCTAGAGCAGCGGTTCTCAAACTTTTTTGGTCACGGAACCCTTTTGACAAGCAAAATACTTGACGGAACCCTACAATAAAACAATAGTTTTTAAAAGTGTATTCTTTATTATATAAGCATAATAAAAGTACAATGTAACAGTTACTAATGATTACTTACTTTAACCACATGCCAAGTAAAATAATAGAAGATATTAAAAATGAAAAAATCTTAACTAATGGGAGGTATGAAACTGTTTTTTATTTTTCATCAATTGGTTGATATCAGGTTTGATAGAAGACATTTGAAGTCTCATATCAGGTTCGGCGTCCAGTCTATTGCGATATTTTGTTTTCGTGGCTGCATAGGTTGAGAATCCTGTTTCGCACAAATATGTTGTTGGGAACGGGAGAAGAATATTCAGAGCCATTCTGCCAAGCATTGGATATTCATCACGGATTCTGCACCAAAAATCGTTGAGAGGCGTCGTTTTGAACAGTGACTCCATACTTGTGTCTGATGACATTTCTAAAAGAGATTCATATATCTCGTTTGACATACTTTCGGGCTTTTGCAAGTTGGGTAAAAAAGGATTATGAATCCATGAATTCAGCTTCATTTTTGTATTATGTTCTTCGGGAAAATACTTTACAAAAGATGCGCGCATCGAAGTGAGATATTGGACCAATTCTTCAAACACATCATCTTGAAACATTTCCGAGTCGTTATCGCTAACAAACTCACTGAGTGACGTAAAGCTTTCTATTTCTCTCTTACCAACGCAAATAATCCAAAAATCTAATTTTCTTTTGAAGGCAGTTATTTTGTTATAGGCCTGGAACACTGTTGTCTGTTTACCTTGCAATGATAAATTCAATTCGTTCAGTTTTTGAAAGATATCCGCCATAAAAGACAATCGGAACAACCAAGTTTTATCATACAAACGGTCTTTGAAATTAAAAGAAACTGTATCTGCTGAAAGAAACATTTGTAACTCGGCTCTAAGTTCAAATAGCCTTGTTAAAGTTTTACCCCGAGACAGCCATCGCACTTCTGTATGGAGCAGCAGTGTTTTATGTTTGCTGCCATAATCTTCACACAATAATGAGAACAATCGGGATTGTAGTGGTCGTGATTTGATAAAATTAATTATTTTTACCGCTTCATCCATAACTAATTTTAGATTTGACGGCATTTGCTTCATCGCAAGTGCTTGTCTATGCAGAATACAATGGCTGGAACTACAATTAGGCGCTTTACTTTTAATTCGTGATACTGCTCCTGCTGTTTTACCTGTCATCGCCTTGGCCCCATCTGTACAAATGTCAATGCAATCGTTCCAACTAAGATTATTTTCTTTAAAAAATATGTTTATTTTATTAAAAATTTCTTCCCCGGTAGTGTTTGTGGGCAGCGGTGAACACATAAGCATGTCTTCTTCAAAAGAACGTTCATATGGATATCTCACGATAACCAGCAAGATAGCCAGACCAGTGACATCAGTTGACTCATCCATTTGCAAGGCGAATCGTGTTTTTTGTAGACGTGCAACTAGTTCTTGTTTGACGTAGCTTGCCAGATCATGGATTCGCCGTGAAACAGTATCGTTTGATAGCGGTACAGTAGAAAGATGCTTTGCAGATTTTTCATCGAGCATACATTTTGTTATGTCTAACACACATGGCTTTATTAAATTCTCAGCGATAGTGTGCGCTTCACCTGCTTGTGCAATGCGATAGCTAACTAAATATGATGCCTCCGTGGCCTTTTCATTGATAGTTTGTGTTACATGCATCATATTTTTTTGACTTTCCAATAACTGTTCTTTTTTACGAACCAAAAATTTTTTATTCTTGTCTTTAGACTCGGGGTGTACAGTTTCTAAATGTCTGCGTAATTTGGCAGGTGCCATGGAACTATTAGGAAGCAGTTTACTACATAACATGCAGAGAGGTGAGCCGTTGGAATCAACAAATCCGAAACTGATATATGATTCATCATACTTCCTTTTTTTCGTCTTTGAAACCGTGGAGCTTGACGTCGTGGCATCATCGTCTGGATCGGTAATTGCTGTATTCTCCGCGCGTACTGCTTTTGAACATTCAGCGTCATTAGAAGATGTCGTTGCAACACGTTTAACACCTTTAAGCCAACGTTCCATTCTTCTTTATTAATAATGTTACACGTCAGGATGGTAGGGTCAAAATAATGCACAATCGTTACTGCGTTTATGAGACAAAGTTTAGTCCAAAGAAGAAATGTACAAAACTGATACAATCAGAATACAGCGGGCAGTAGAACTTACAAGAAGGCAGCAGGCTAGCCAGCTTGTAAGTAGGTAGGTACTGTTATAACCCTGCTTTTTTATACGTAGCAAAAACAAATGTAAGGAATGCATTTCTGCATTCATAAAGGTCCTTTGTGTAACTAAGATTTATGGGCAAGCGGCTGGCGCCAGCGCCGAAATGTCAAGAGGAACCCTTCAGAGTTCAGGTAGTAATCTGTGCCTTCAGTCTCATTCCAACATCTACTAGAGCCACACGTTTTTCATTGTTTTGTTATTTTTGTTCTATATCCTAATTAAATTTTTGTGGTTAAACTATCTATATTATTTTGAAAAGCCTAATCCGAACCACGGTCTAACATTGGTGGCAGCGTAAAAGGGATACAAATTCCCACGGTCCGTCTCCGCCCTACTAAATCAGTCACGACTTTTCCTTGTGCAAGTGCTTCAAATACTGTAAAAAGTGAGTTAAGTGACAATTATATCTGTGAATGAACTGTGTTATCGATAGATCACAAACTATCCAAAACACCCACCGAGTCCAGTATCCAGGAATGCAGCAGCTCGTCACACTCATCTGCCTATCGTAAATTCGTGAGTCAATAAATCTTCAATAGCGACGCCACATAGTCGCATTTCGACACCCACAATACCATAATATGCCTAAAGCCTGCAGACCAGAAATCAACTCCCCGAACACATCCGCAGCAACAATGGACCTAAACAGTCTGTTTAAGTTCATCAAGCCCTACGACGGGACACGAGAAACCCTCAACTCTTTCCTGACGAACTGCAACAACGCGTACAGCCTAGCTTCAGAAGACCAGAAACGAATTTTGTTTAAATATATTTTAAGTAGGTTACATGGTAAAGCGGAAGTTGTTTGCTCAATTAAAGAATTCAGTAATTGGGAGCAACTAAAAGAGTTTCTCAAGATCCAATTTTGCAATAGAAAACACTATTCCCATCTCCTCACGGAGCTGCAAGAGAGCAAACAAGGCCCGCAAGATAGTGTGAATCAATTTTCTTTAAAAATCGAGACATGCCTGTCACACTTACTCACTGAGGTATCGTTATCCACAGTAAAAGCTATCGAATTACCCGGCCGTACAGCGGCAATGGAAGATCTAGCTCTCCATCACTTCATGATGGGATTACTCCCCAGAATATCCAACATGGTGAGATGTAGGTCTCCAAACACTTTAAATGAGGCTGTAAATTATGCCGTAAACGAAGAGCGCATTCAACAGTCGTTGCATAAGATAAATAAATCAACAGAAAATAGGTTTTCTAAATCAGATAAATATGTTCCTAAGACCCAACAACGTCTAAATTATTACAATAACTCTGATACAAATAATTCTAATAAATCCGATTTCTGCCGATATTGCAAATTCCCAGGGCACACAATTGAGAATTGCCGCAAACGGGAGTACAATAACAACCGTTTTCGTAATACCGAACAACCCTCGACTTCCGGTTACAAACCACCACAGACAATTAACTTTGTCGAAGAATCAAATGACGAGGACCCCGAATCTTATGACGAAATTTATAATAACTCAAAAAACTAATAAGTGGCTCGTATAGGTGTCGTGCGAGACACAACCTGCTAAACCTACCTGACACTGTTTCCTATCATACTAAAACTATCCAACCTACTAAATCTACAAAACCCACTGAATCTACTAAATCCACTGTATCTGCTACATCCACTGTATCCATTAAATCTACTAAACCCACTGTGCCTACTAAATCCACTGTATCCATTAAATCTACGAAGCCCACTGTGCCTACTAAATCCACTGAATCTACTAATCCCACTGAAATATTCGAAATCACAACCGATCCTACCAAAACTCTACTTCCACACATCCTTATTAATACTTCTGTCTCGGACCTACCGTTATCCCTCTTAGTAGACTCTGGATCAGCAATAAGTCTCATAAAGACAAGCTGTATTCAGAAATATCCTAAACTTACAAATGAAAAAATAAACCTTAAAGGAATAGAACCCGAACAGGGAACAACGGTAACCCTAGGTCACTTTCAACTTGAACTTTACATACCTGACTCTCCTCAAAAGTACATTAACCACAAATTCCACGTCGTAAACCAAATAAATCTACCTTACGACGGTATCATCGGAAGCGATATGTTAAACGCTTTCGGTTGCAATATCAATTACGTAACAAATAAACTTACGTATAACAAAATACATCTCCCACTTCAATTTCATGAACCTATCTATTCTATCCCAGCTAGATCCGAAATGATTATAGAATGCTCTATTTCCAATCCTGAAGTCAAGGAAGGCTTAATTATCGACCAAACCCAACATAAAGATATATTGATAGCCAATTGCCTAGTCAGAACAAAAGAAAACAATAGGATAAACGTAACTGTTGTTAACTTATCTGAACATTCTCTACCGCTAAGTTCAAATTTAAATCTAACACTGATTCCGTTTGAAACGTCTTTTACAACTTCTCAAGGTGATCAATACTCCGTCAACACCTTACAAACTCAGAACTCCTATCCTCGCACTCAAGAAGTCCTTAAACAACTTAGGACATCCCATCTAAATTCTGAAGAAATCGACGCTCTTCATCAAGTCTGCTCCTATTATTCAGACATATTCTATTTACCTGACGATCCGTTAACATCAACAAATGCTTTACAACATGCAATAAAAACAACTAGCGACGCACCGATTCATGTAAAATCCTATAGATTTCCTGAGTGTCATAAAAAAGAGGTTCGAAAACAATTAAACAAAATGTTGAAAGATGACATCATAAAACCTTCAATATCCCCATGGTCCGCACCCATCTGGGTCGTCCCAAAAAAACTAGACGCCTCCGGACAACGGAAGTGGAGAGTTGTCATAGACTATAGAAAACTTAACGATGTTACAATTGGCGACTCTTATCCTATACCTAACATCACTGAAATACTAGATCAACTAGGTAAATCTAAATACTTTTCGACCCTAGACCTAAAATCTGGATTTCATCAAATAAAAATTGCACCTGAAGATGCAATGAAAACTGCTTTTAGCGTACCTGAAGGACACTTCGAATTTAATCGAATGCCTTTTGGACTCAAAAATGCCCCGTCAACGTTTCAGAGACTTATGAACACAGTACTTTCAGGACTACAAGGAGTTCGATGTTACGTCTATTTAGATGACATAGTTATTTATGCGTATGACCTAGATTCCCATATTAAGAACCTAGAATTAGTATTTCAGCAACTCAGACACTTTAACCTGAAACTTCAGCCTGATAAGTGCGAGTTCCTACGAAAAGAAGTTTCATATCTTGGTCATCAAATTACAGACGATGGCGTAAAACCAGACCCAAAAAAAATTAAAGCTGTATCAAATTTTCCAATACCTAAGTCTGCCAAGGACATCAAATCCTTCCTAGGTCTCATGTCCTATTATCGCAAGTTCATACCTGACTTTTCTAAATTCGCTAAGCCCCTAACTTCTCTCCTGAAAAAGGACACACCGTTCATTTGGCAAAATGAACACCAACTAGCTTTCGAAACCCTGAAGATTAGACTTATGTCTCCACCTTTATTAGCGTATCCTGACTTTTCCAAGCAATTTATACTTACATGTGACGCATCGAATTATGCTATAAGTGCCATATTCTCTCAAGGAGATAACGGCAAAGAGAGACCTATAGCTTATGCGTCTCGAACCCTTAATAAAAGTGAAATTAATTATAACACCACTGAAAAAGAATTGTTAGCAATCATTTTTGGCTGTAAAACTTTTAGACCATATTTGTATGGTAGCAAATTTCATATCGTTACCGATCACCGCCCTCTAAAGTGGCTCTTTAATCACAAAGATCCTTCAAGTAAATTACAAAGATGGAGATTAAAACTGGAAGAGTATGAGTATGAAATCGTTTATAAAAAAGGAAAACTTAACTCAGCCGCGGATGCACTATCTAGATACCCATGTGCACCAACCCCTGTAAATACATTAGAACTTAATGATTTAAAACTTATTCCTGTCTTACCCATATCAGATCCTATGACTATAAATAGTTCTACCTCTCCAAAACCCGGTCCTTCACGTACAAATCCTTTAGACACACAGCTTTCGCGTAGTCGTTCCAACATTGACGATCACGACCTACCTCCCGTAAATCCTCAAAACTTACAAAATCCTGAAATTCATGAAAACTTACCAAGTCCTAACATCCATGAAAACTCATACTCCGATTTCCTGAAAGCTACTTCTAATAAGAATCATACATATAATACTGTTATACATGAATATACAAACCCTCTACTATCGTCTAACTCAAAATTGATTGTCATCCCCACATCAATCGATCTCGATGAATCAAACCCTTATATCGAAGAAATCCTTGGTCAACACGGTGACAATTCTGAATTTTTGAACCAAGAAAGAACACTGCACTCCTTCCAAAACCTGAAATCAAAAAACAAATCATACTATTTCCTTTTCACCAAAGTACATCACTTTGATGAACTTCCATATCCAGACATATTCAAATCGTTAAAAAATCTGAGAAACGAGTTATTGATTGGATCAAATGAAACTCCCAATGAAATTGCTATCTCAGACTTCAAAGATCCCTTTGTCAAATTATCATATACTAAAATTTATAACATTTTAGCATATGTGTTCCACAACACAAACATCGTAATTAGCGTTTATAAGAATACAATTATTTTCCCAGTTCCGAGTGAAATACCTAAAATATTAAAACAAAACCACGACTTACCCATAGTTGGTCACGTCGGACAATCTCGAATGTACAACCGTATCAAAGAAAGATATTATTGGAAGAACATGAAATCAGACATAGAAAACTATGTTAAGAAATGTTCACAGTGTCAATTAAATAAAGCGCTTCGTCAAACCAATCGCGCTCCGATGCAAATAACTTCTACTTCCACTGCACCTTTTGAGCGCGTTAGTCTTGACATCGTGGGGCCACTCCCCGAAGCAGGTCCATTCAAACTTAAATACATACTTACCCTCCAAGATGACCTAACAAAATTCTCTTTTGCCTATCCCATATCGAATACCTCAGCAGAAGAATGTTGTGAATGCCTGGTCCACTTCATTTCCTTATTTGGCATACCAAAAAAAATATTAACTGACCAAGGAACCAACTTTACGGCTGACTTATTCAAAAAGACCTGTGAATTCCTTAAAATAAAACAACTGTGGTCCACACCTTACCACCCTCAGACACAAGGCGCCTTAGAAAGAAGTCATTCTACTCTTAAAGAATATCTAAAATCTTACGTTAACAACGACCAAACAGATTGGCATAAATACGTTTACACAGCAATACTTGCTTATAACACTAATGTCCATACAACTACTCAGTTTACACCTTACGAACTGCTGTTTGGCCACAAACCCTATTTACCAGACTCAATTTATGAGCTAAATTCCACCAGTACTTACCACGAATATATCAAGATGCTAAATCATCGTTTAAAATTGTCCCATAACAAGGCCCTCGAAAATATAGCAAAATCTAAAGAAATATCGAAAGGATATTATGACCGACGATCTCGACCAGTAACGTATAAAGTTGGTGACATAGTGTACCTAAAAAATCACTTAAGAATGCGAAAAGCATTATCACCGGTGTGGAAAGGTCCTTATAAAGTAGTCAAAATTCATGGCAACCACACACTTTCTCTCCTAATCAATAGGAGACATGTTAAACATCACTACGATGAAGTAAAATTAGCTAGTCGTAATCCACCTAGCTTATAAGTTTCTTTTTCTTTTTATTAGCATTTTTATTACTATAACGCCATTTTATTACAAAAAAAAATCACTTAGCATAATATTAGAAAACCTATGTTCTTACTTATGTTCTTACTTCACATCACACAATGCTCGTTAAATGTGCTCCAACTAAGTATGCTAAGCCTAGTCTATTAAGTTAAAATATGACAACCTTCTGCAAATATTGTTATCAAAAGATCTGTTTTGTATTTGTGTTTTTTTTTATTTGTTTGTGTGTGTTACTTTGCCGAAAACATTAAAAACATTTACCTAATTATGTGCTGAATTTCGTATAAACTTATATATGTATAAATAATATCCACTCATTAATGCACCTACGGAAATTGTATCTTTAATTTTTAAACAGTCAATATATTAAATAGTAAGTATAAAAACATTCCTGTCCCTGTAATTCATTATGTTAATCTAAGTCTTATGCCCTCTTTCTACCAAACCATTATTATATATAGCTTAAGTCAAAGTAGATCTAAGTATACAAATATTCCTAGTTTTTATTTTCATTATATTCACTTAGAATTTAGTTTAATTAAGTAATTACTCTTATTGTAATATTCAGGAAACGTCTAATTCACTATCCACATTGGATTCAATTATTTCATGTTTATATAAGTCTTGTTTATCATGTATTTTACTGCTTCCATAGAAAACGTCTGGCTCACTGTAATAAATTTAAACCCACATAACTCACGAAACAATGAGAACATAATTAAATTGGCGCCCATACCGCACTTAAAATTTTGAAAGAATTTGTTTGTAAACTTCGCTTTTGTAAAGCATAAGTTTCCACTTAAACGGGGGGCTGTTATAACCCTGCTTTTTTATACGTAGCAAAAACAAATGTAAGGAATGCATTTCTGCATTCATAAAGGTCCTTTGTGTAACTAAGATTTATGGGCAAGCGGCTGGCGCCAGCGCCGAAATGTCAAGAGGAACCCTTCAGAGTTCAGGTAGTAATCTGTGCCTTCAGTCTCATTCCAACATCTACTAGAGCCACACGTTTTTCATTGTTTTGTTATTTTTGTTCTATATCCTAATTAAATTTTTGTGGTTAAACTATCTATATTATTTTGAAAAGCCTAATCCGAACCACGGTCTAACAGTACGAACTTATCGCTCCGAACGCTAATCGTCAACTGACTGACGAGGCGCGACTTTTTTTATATAATAGCGCTTTTATACTTAGTCCTAGACTCGAACTCGAACATTCTCAAAAATACTCGAGTCGGCGCCTTTGATAAACAAAAAGCGGAAATAAAAATATAAATACAAAAAAATGCGTTGTAAACAATCTCGACTTTATGCTTTTGAAGATAGAGCCGAAAGTCGCTTGTTCACAACTATAGCGTCTAATTCAGAGGCGGCTTTTATCAAAGGGACTGCGCGCTCACAAGTATACGCGCGGCGGGCGGATTCAAAACGTTCGACCAGTGACCAGAGAGAGGTGTTTTGTTTTTTTTTTCTAAATTCTTGCGGAACCCCTACAGGGGTATCGCGGAACCCTAGGGTTCCGCGGAACACACTTAGAGTACCGCTGCGCTAGAGGATAAAGTAAATTGAATTTAGAACATCGTGTGCACTAAGTTTGTCAATTCAAAACATCACTAAGCCTATTTACTTGTCCCTCGTGGCGTGCAGTGACCTACTTTATTTGAATTTAACTGTGGTCTAAGTTATTGATTTTTGTATGTAGAAAGATTAATTTAGCATTAATAGGTCTATTAAAAGATAAATAATCATTGTAATTTGAAAAAAAGATAATAACTTACACCACTATTGAATTTGAATGAGGAAGGCACTGGGTACTGCCTAATTGCCTATATGGAACTGCCGAATTTATCATACAACCTTTTTAATTTCTTAAAAACTCAGACTCGGAACCTTCTTGGTGTACTTTTTTTTAATTTGCTTTGCGCGCGCCATTTTCTTTTCACGTCATATTGTTAAAACCTTAGGTTAAAGTTAAAAACAAGAAAGGACATTGATACAAATAGCCTTAAACTGTTACAAAGATGAACAATATACGAAAATTACATGCGAATTTTTTCGTTTCATAATATATATTGTATTTAATGCGGACAGTACAAGAACCATTTTTCATATTTTAAGGAGTATCAATAAATTAATGACGTAACCGGATAAAATTGTATCATCCATGATATCTGTGTATCATCCATATTTTTATTTCGATACTCTATAGTCTATGATTCAATATTATATACTCCTTTTCACACAAGAAATTCCAAAAAATTGGCATCGACTGACAACTTGACGACAATGTAGGTTGTTTGACATAACAAAAAAAGCAAAACATGACATCAAAATAGCACAGATATCTGTGATTATATGTGTCAAAATAGTAAATATTTTAAAAATCTAAAATTATATTTAGTACTGTCCGTGTTTATGAATGTATTGCAATACATTGGATTCATTGCGTTGTATATGGAGAACATCAACTTTAATTTGTAACGCCTTAAGGCGGAGTCACTAAGAATCTTTAGCAATGTCCTTTGAAAACAAGTGAAAAACCTAAAATAAGTGGTTCTAGCGACGAGGAAGTTTATTTGACGCTAACACAATTGACTGAAACTGTTAATAATGCGCAAATGAGCTTTCAATCCAAACAATCACGTGAGAAGTATTTGAAACAGTACGATATGTTTTTAACACGTGGCGACTAGCTAAAGGAGACAAAACTTTCTCAGAAAACGTTTTACTCATTTACGCCAAGGGAATCCGATGAATCGGTACAACTATTAAGTATGACAGATAGTTTACCGAAAAACAGTACACAAGTCACTAACACAGTACCTAACAAAAATATTACACTCAACTTAAGTAACTGTAGCAACGTTACTTTCAATTTTTCCTAATTATACCTTCGTCCAAGATTATACCTAAGTATTATTTGTTATAATTTAAAGATTATTCTGTAATACTGGCCTATCATAATGTAGTAGTCAATACCTAAACTGAAATAAAAGTATCTTGTGATTGTAAATGTTTTTATTTGCATTTAGTCATTTCCTCGCTGAGGTGGGATGAAAAGTTACGTGTTGCACTCGAGTGCAAAGATTTTTAACCTCGTGCTCTTTTTATTCCCTCGCTTGCTTGGTCATCAAAATTGAGCACGCGGTTAAAAAGCCACTTTGCACTCTTGTATAACAAATAACTATTAGAGGATAACGAATCGGGATTTGTTGTATGGAAAAAATTCTAGCGACAAATCGGGATAATGACGAGTCGGGATCGGGACTAACCCGGTGAAACGAGCTAAAGGCCCACCTTATTCTGAGGGCCCACCTTACCTTTGCCTATAACAACTGTAATTCCACCTAGACTGTACTGATTCTGTCTGAATCTTAATACCTACTTCTTTCACGCTGACTTGGCGTACCTTGATTCAATGTTTGTTTTCAAAAATATCGTAACTTATTGAAGCTACTCATACTCGCAGTCTCTCCCTTCAGTAAGTTCGCGTGTGATGTATGATTCTTTCCATTTCTCACACTCGGAAAGTTGTGTTTGTTTGATCCGTGTGGAAAACGCCGATTCCCTCCCTAGGGCGGGATAGACTCATAGTAATTGCTTTCCTCCCTAGGGCGGGAATGAATTTTAAAAATAGAACTATAGATAGTCGGCTGCGAATTTGTTTTCTTAATTAATAAAAAAAACTAAAAAAAAATGCCGCGGTCTTATGAGTTTATAAACAGCCAGTGTGAATAAAAAAAACCCTAAAACCCATAACCCTAAATCTGGACGGCCCGGCGCCGGTGGTGACCTGGTGTGTTCCATATTTTAAATTTAAAAGAGACTACATAATTTGCCGGGATACCTATTAACTCTGTCTGTACTGACATTTTAAATCTCGGTTTTATAGACCAATATTTGATTAAATGGGAGTTCAAGTGATTCTGAAATATTGCAGTAATCGAAAATCTTTTGCCAGAAATTTCAAAGGAACGATACTTAAATACAGACAATGATTTTATGAGGTGGCGAACATACAAGAAAATACGTATTTTAGAAAAACTACAATTTATTACTTTTCGTTATATTAGAAATGAAAAGTAGAGTGTTCAACGCGGGTGAAAGTCATCAATTCCTACTCGGACTATAGCCGCCCTCGCTGCGCTCGGGCGTCTCTAAATGCCTCGTATGGGAATTGATTCCTTTCGACCCTTGTATAACAATCTACTATTTCAAAAATCTAAAACTTAAAATAAACACCCAGATTTGATAAAATAATCCATTGCCTTCTATTATTGGATTTCATAGAATCAGAACCTTGAATGCAGATAGCAAAATGGGTCCTACTACGCTATTCAGAACCACACGATAACCAGTTGTCGACCGATTCGGTTTGTAATCTCGTTACGTCAGATGATTCACGCAACGAGAAAAAAAGAGATAACAAACCAAATCGATCGACAACTGGTAATCGTGTGGTTCTGAATCGGGGAGCTGGTTACCTGAAGTATCTACCTAGTTGGGAAGAAACGCCATCAAATTGTTCATGTTGTTTAGTGTTCCAGCCGAGTGGAAAAGTCGTCCTGTCAATTCAAATAGTTCACGAACCGTAAAATTATGGAAAGTTGTAGTAAAAAGAGGGTCCATCTTTAGACTAGACTTGAATAAGTTTCTAATGATACAAGTTTCTAACGTTCGTTTAATGAATTAAATCAAAAGAGACGCGTCTTTAGACCAGTAGGCGTAGCATGACCAATTCTATGTCTATTCTTCCAAGAGTAGACAAAGCTCTTTCTATACGTCAAGATATCTCTTCTTCTCGAGCATGAGGCGACCCGTCGACTCGAGTTTCTACGTAGACAACGTGACAGATCTTTTTCCATAGCAACGAGAACGTAGCTAGTGCCGTACAAATTCTACCAAATCCTACCATATTATTACGTTTCGTTATCTAGAAAAAAAACCGGCCAAGAGCATGTCGGGCCATGCTCAGTATTATAGGGTTCCTTAAGTAGGTGTAATTACAAACGAATCAAATCGAATATTAATCATGGCTATTTTAGTTTTTGCAATAATCGGCAGCATTCGCGACTCAGAGCGTGTTGTTAGTAGCGCCATCTAGCGATAAATTCAAGAAGCCAAATTTAAGACGTTTGTCATTTTTTGTGATTTTTTCAAATAGAAAGTAGCTAAAGGAGCATTATTTGCTATGATAATTTTTCTCTAAGGTCAATGACCTTTGAACTAGGACGTTTTAAGTATTTTTCAGTTTTCTCTCTATAACTCAAAAAAATATAATCACATTATACTCGAAATAATTTTAAAAGAGAGTTTTCACAAAGGTCTATCAATGTGGAAGATTATAAGTTTCTACATTGCATAGTTTAGAAATGGCAGGGGGGGGGACACATTGCAAGCCACTTTGGCGGGCTATATTTCGCAGATGGTACACCTGATAAAAAAGTGGTGTATCAAACATTACCTTCATTTTAGTAGACCTATTCAATGATATCCCACACGAGGGGGTGCAGCGAAAAAAAATATTTTTTCTCCATTTCACATGTATGGACGCCACCCCTAAAATACGCAAAAACTAATCTTTTATTCTTTTAAAATTGAGATCTATATGTAGACTATTTTTTAACAAAATTTCATTTACTTATGTTTATAACTGTAGAAGTTATTAAGCTGTAAAGGATTAGGACAGACGGACAGACGGACGGACATGACGAAACTATAAGGGTTCCTTGTAGGACTTCGGAACCCTAAAAAGGTGAATCGAATAAGTTTTGAAACATTTTGTACGTAATTCAAAGCAACAACAATACGCATTTTGTAGTCATGAATGTCAAGGTCGAAGGATTCGTTTTACAAAGTAAATTAATGTTTATTTTTTTAAAACAATGTAATTAAGTACCTAGTTCGCTTTGTTGTAAATAATTTCACTATAATGTTATTGGTTTTGTGGAAAAGCATGTTATTGATGTCAAAAATGAAGTAAGTCATATTCCTATGTACCGATTATTAGCATTGTGATTAAGTATTGTGATTGAGTGTTCTTCATACAGTCCCAAACCATATTTGAGGCCAATATTAACTATTGGAAGATTTTGGGATGTACAGAGTAGAGTTAACACCTTACCTACCTTCACCGGTACCTCCTTGCTTTGATACCTTACCATACCTTATTATACTTTGTTTTTACTGTTGAAACATCGTCTCACTGCTCACCGTGTAAACAAAACTAATTTGTTGTTTTTTTACTGTTTTCAGAAAACTTACAGATAGAATACAATGCAATATTCGTTAACAATACAAGACTGGAGGCTATTTACTAATTTTCATGTATAAACACTTGAAAACAAAATCAATAAAAAGTTGGTAAAACTCAAGAACTACATGACAATATGATTGGAATATTATTAAAATATAGGAAGAAGTGAAGAAAATTTACACCAACAAATGCTTTAGCCGAGAAACACTGATACTGAATATACCTACTTATTCATCTCCACCGGAGAGTTACCATCACTAATAGTTTTCTATGATTTGCAATAATAAACTTTGTTAGTTTTGGTAAATTATTATTTTATTTGTTCCATTGTGAACATTGGATTCATTTACAGCTTGTGAAGTACAGCAAAATGTATAGAGGTATTATTGGACTAGACCATTTTATGTTCACCCGTTCAAAGACCCATGATTAGGACTGAGTCCCCTGCGTACCCTGGGCAGTCAGCCCCGCTACCAACCTGCTGACTGGCTAATCTTTTGCCCATAGCAAAAGCATCATTATGTATCATCATTATTTATCATTATGTAGCTCATGTCAACACGATAGAAGAAGAAGGACTGACTGACTGCCACAAATACTGCACCATCTCGTTGCCAATTTGTAGTTCTTGAAAACTAGCTCGGAGATAGAGGGCTGCAATTAGATCACATAAAATGTGTTCTTGTCTTGTGTTGAAACTATCTCACTAATATTATAAATGTAAAAGTTTGTGAAGATATTTGGATAATGAAAAATTTGTTACTCAACCACGCTGAAACGGCTGAACGGATTTGGATGAAATTTAGCACATAGACCATTACCCGGATTATATTATTATATTATGTGTCCGGATTAATATATAGGCTACAAAATAACATATTATTGCTTTTAGTGATAAGACCGCCAATTGTTAGTATTGTGCTCATGTTTGTTACAAATTTATTATTAATTTTATGGTGTGCAAACAATAAAGTATACTAAGCTTGGCTCGGAGTGTCCCTGCGTGATCGAATCAGAAATGAGGAGATTCGCAGGAGAACGAAAGTAACCGACATAGCCCGAAGAATTGCCAAACTTAAGTGGCAGTGGGCGGGGCACATTGCTCGCAGAACGGATGGCCGATGGGGCAGTAAAGTTCTGGAGTGGCGACCGCGTACTGGAAGGCGCAGCGTGGGTAGGCCCCCCACAAGGTGGACCGACGACCTGTTGAAGGTCGCGGGAATCCTCTGGATGCGGAAGGCACAGGACCGGTCGTTGTGGCGATGCTTGGGGGAGGCCTATGTCCAGCAGTGGACGTCTTTCGGCTGAAATGATGATGATGATGAAGTAACGTTGCTACAGTTACTTGTGTGATATTTTTGTTAGTTACTGCCATGTAATGTTGGTGTTAGTGACTTGTGTACTGTTTTTCGGCAAACTATCTGTCATACTTAATAGTTGTACCGATTCATCGGATTCCCTTGGCGTAAATGAGCAAAACGTTTTCTGAGAAAGTTTTGGCTCAATTTCAATTTCTATGTTTTTTTATTACAAATAAACCTAATTACAGGCACTTTTGAAAGGTCAGGCTCTAGTTGCACGGTTCCAAATTGTGGGTCCTATGGAGAAGAACCGGCAAGAAACTCCATGGATAAACTCTTTTAAAAAATACTCTTTCCCTTTTGAAAATATTATTTGAGCGTTATGCGGCGTTTAAGAGAGCAAATTCGACAAAAAAGGCCAGATTTGTAGAAAGAAAATTCTTGGATTTTGTATCACGATTATTCACGATAATGCGCCTTCGCACAAGGCCATCATTATGAACGAATTTTTGACCAAAAACTCAACAAATATCATCGAACAACCTTATTCACCAGATATGGCTCCAGCCGACTTCTTTTTTTCCCAAACTCAAATTACCACTTCGTGGCACCCGTCTTCATTTGATAGATGAAGGAGTATACTTTGAAGGCGATAAAATAAATTTGGATGTACCTATAACTAACATTTTGGGTATTATTGATCTTATCCCGGTACTTTCTTGACAGAGTAGTAGGTATACAAGGATATTTTTTTACTTTTTAGTTACGGTATTTGAAGTCGGTTTTTTTTTTTAAATGTTTCTATTTTATATTTTTTAGGTGATAATTGCGAGGGCTGATTCATGGGCGTACATCTACCAAATCGGCCAAACATTCTTAGAAAAACGCAACTAATACAAGATCATCTAGATAGGCAAAGTTAATATAAACTGATTTATTGAAGCTGGTTAAAAAACTACAAAACTTATTAATTTTTATTAAATGTATATGGGACCACCGCGCGTGCTTCCTCTACCATATAAATCGTGTACAATCATGTATATCGGCCGAGAAATCGCTGAGTAATCGGTGCAGGGACATAAATAAAATAATAAAAAAATTAATTAACAAAAACAAAAAACCCGACTGCGTGTAAAAATAACAGAAAAGATATAAACAAGACTTATCAACACGCAGTCGGAGGCTACGTATGTTTTTGGTCATGAATTACATAATAGTTCATAGGTAGCCTCCGCCTGCGTGTTGATAAGTCTTGTTTATATCTTTTCTGTTATTTTTACACGCAGTCGGGTTTTTTGTTTTTGTTAATTAATTTTTTTATTTAAATTTTTTTAGTTTTGTCATGTTTTATTTATCATACTATTAATGTTTTTTTTGAAAAGTCAAATTAATTTTTAACGTTGAATATTTTGTTGTTTTTTAGCATTTTTCATTCCAAATTACGTATAAACATATAAGTTGTATATATTTTTGTAAAGCATTTATAAAACCCTTTATTTTGATACCCCACTCGATAGTTTATGACGGAAAAAAAATTTTTTGAAGAGGTAATATGGCGCCAAAAAGCGGCCATTTTAATTTTTTAAATTTTGATGTACCCAGTGTCACTCTCAGAATTAAGACGAATCTAACGACACCTCTCAATCTCAAATCCATCAAGCCGTTTAGGCCACAGAGCGTGCCAAAGAAATATACATACATACATACATACATACATACACTCGAAAAACATAACCCTCCTTCTGGCGCAGTCGGGTAAAAAGTACGTAGATTACATAACCTCCTCCATTTTTGAATTCGTTTAAAAAGTGATTGTCATGATCAAGAAAATTATTACGTATAACAGGATGATTAATAGTGAAATGTACGTACTCTATTTACTTTTTAGTTAGGGTTCTTGAAGTCTGTTAATTTTTTTGTAACTTAGACCAACAGAAAAAAGTTGGTCTAAGGTTAGAAAGTTATTATTTTATTACAATTATTAGTGAAAAGATTTTTTCTTTTCACCACGGTATGAACTTTTATTGCCGTGATGACTTATACCAACTCAATAGAGGAAGGAGTGTCAATATTAATATAAAAAAGATTTTACGTATGAAAGTACGAGTAACGAGTAAGTTACCAGCTTACATATCTTACGGCTTAAATTAATATCCTATCTATCCTAGATTTGCTTTACTAGAGATAGAAATTTGACATAAAATGCACACATTTTACATTGCAAACATTTTATGCCAAATTTATTTCTTGGTAGGGCAAACGTGATAGATAGGATATTAATTTTGGCCGTTAGCCAATCAATCCAAATAAGATATATTTCAGGAGCATGCTCTGTCCCGCAAAGCGAGTGATATAAAAACCACAGAATAAATAAAAACATTAAATTGATGAGCAACCTTTCTTGTAAATTAAAGGGCAACAGCTTCGATGTACCTACTACTATTGTTGATTGAAGGGCAACAGGCACGTTTCAGATTAGACATGTTATCATAGAAATTGATGTTATTCTTTAGGAACTTAAAATTATTTATTTAATTATTATATTCTTTATTATACATACACCAAACGAAAACAACAGTACCTAGTTTACAGAAAGATTATGTAAGTACAATCAGTCAGTCAGTCTTCTACAGTGCCCTTCTGGACTCACTAGAACAATAAACATTGCGAACAGCTGCGGACATACTGTTGTGAAACCATAGAAACTTTATGCCTAGAATGCTTTTTGCCTAGAATGCTTTTTAATATGCTTGTCTATACAAGCATAATTTACTTTATGAAATATTTGCAATGGACTATTGGCCTTCATCATCCAATCATCCATATGTTTCGTGTCACATATTATCTGAAACTGGGAGACTAATCTATGTTACGTATTGACTAACATTCAATTTTGTTAAAGGAAGTATTCTATTTTTGTTATGGAAGCTTTCCCCTTTTTTTACGAGTGAGTGACGGTATTTAATTGACCGTCTGGCGCACCCTGGGCAGTCAGCCCTGCTACCAACCTGCTGACTGGCTAATCTTTTCCCCACGGCATGAGCTGTTATCATTATGTAGCTCATGTCGACACAATAGAAGAAGAACGCGGGGAAATCCTTATGGATGCATTCCACCCGGAGAAGGCGGAGCCAGTATCGGACTGTTACCGACTAAAACCACCACGGTGTTCCTCTTCTGACCCTTGGCCGGGGGCGTGGGAAACTTACATTCACCCAACCATCCCCGGCAGGTCCCGTTTCGCCACTAGTAGGCGAGCATTTTCTCCCCGTGCTTCTCCTCGTGCGGCACCAACATCGGCCTCATCCTCCTCTTAACTTAACTGGTGCGCGCGAAACACGACGCGCCACCGTCACGGGCTTTGACTGATAGGGCCGCGAGCTACCCCAAGAGGTCACCGCTTCTCGAACCCTCTCCGCTACCTCCTTAGAGAGCATCACCTCCTCGCAGAAGCAGACGACGCCCTCCCAAGCGCTCTCACTCCAGACCATATATAGAACAACTGCTGGAAGCGAAAGATCGCTGCCGCCTACTGCAGTGATAAGGTCACGACGCTGCGTGGCCCAATCTGGGCATTCCACCAGTGTGTACTGCGCCGTGTCTTCAAGGCAGCTCCCGCAGTGATTGATGACACTCGGGCGACAGCTCCCGGTCTATGCGACACCAATACTTGCCGAAGCAACCATATAATGATATATTTATTTATTTCTCCTCACGATACAGAATACATGATAAAAATATTTCATATAAATTACATGGGTTTTGATATAGTCTCGTATAATGTGCTGATGCCAAACCGATATTTCCCGAAACAACTATGCCCCGAAAGTATCTGCGCCATCCGGTAGGTGAGGGCACCATGGCTCCTCTCCAGCCACTCCTCCATGACGGGCCTTACCTCACCACCGTTATTGCGGCGTGCCCTAAAGCTTTCCCTAGTGTAATTTTGATTCACATGGTCTTGTTTGATCCACAAGGGTGAACACTGCATGGCTGTCAGAATTTGATAGAATTTAGATCAAATATTTGTTTTTGGAGAATTCGCAATGAATCATATTAGAAGCAATAGGAATAGGAAAAGCAATAAGACCAGATGGAATACCAGTTGAACATTGTTGTGGGTAGATAGGTGGATATGGTTAGCTTTATTCTTCAATAAGTTGTTGCTGGAAGAAGCCATACCTGACGAATGGTGTAACAGTTCGCTTAAATACAACAAAGGTTAAAAAACAATAAAACAAAAGGTTTTATGCTAGAGTGCAACAATAAAATTATAGAGGAATAAATCTAATGTTATTGAGCGGCGACTGAGAGAGGGGAGTGAGATATCACAAAACCAGTTCGGTTTATGCCTGGTTGGGGTACAACGGATGCCATTTTTGTTATCCGTCAATTATGTGAGAAGACATAACAGAGGCATAGAATATGTACTAACAGAGGTGTATGCAAATTTTGCTCATGGTTTTCGTTGACCTCGAGAAGGCATACAATCGGGTACCCCGTGAAGTTTTGTGGTGGGACCTTAAGAAAAAAGGTGTGCCTGGGAAGTATGTGCAGTTGATCTGAGCGATATTACAGTTAATACAGTACCCAAGTCCAGTCCGCAGTAGGCATTACTGCCAGCTGAAATGTGTCTGTAGGCTTACACCGAGGGTCGGCTCTCAGCCCTTACCTCTTCTTGCTGATAATGGACGTCTCTTATGTTGGACATACAGGAAGAGACTCCCTGGTGTATGCCGTTTACCGATGACACTGTGCTGGATATCCAGAGCAGACTGGAGGAATGGTGGTAAAGACTAGATAGAGTTGGCTTGAAAATTTGTAAAAGCAAAACGAGTACATGTTTTGCGATTTTGGCGGTCATTCCAGTCCTGTCCCCATATATCTCGCCGGAATGTCCTTACCGATTTGCTCTGAGTTTCGGTACCTTGGGTCACTCGTGCAAAGAGATGGTGCAGCGGACCGAGACGTTACACACCGTATCAACTCGGGATAGATGAAATTAAGACAGGTTGGTTGGTTGGTAGGTTGGTTGTTGGTTGGACTTATGACCCACGGATGCCCGTCAAATGAAAGCACAAAATTTACAAATCCGTTATAAGACCTGTTGTTCTGAGTGGATCGGAATGCTGGGCCATGAAGAAGACGGATGAATGGAAACTGCATGTAGCAGAGATGAGAATGTTGAGATGGACGTGAGGAATGACAAGAATGGATACCGTAAGAAATTTATAAATTAGAGGGAACTTGAAAGTGGCGCCAGTGATAGAAAAGTTAAAAGGAAATCGTTTGGGTTAGTACGGGCATGTGATGAGGAGGGATAAAACGCATGTTACTAACGGCCAAAATTAATATCCAATCTATCCACGATTTACCCTACTAGAGATAGAAATTTGACATATTTTGTGTGGAGCTTATGTCAAATTCCTATCTCTAGTAGGGCAAATCGTGGATATATTGGATATTAATTTTGGCCGTAAGACAGTGATGAATATGAATGTTCATGGATAGAGAGGGAGAGGGAGACCAAAGAAAAGATGGATGGATTGCGTGAAGAATGATAAGGATGAAAAGGGAGTAAATGATGAGATAACGGCTGATAGAGGAAAATGGAAGAAGAAAACGTATTGCGCCGACCCCAAGTAATTTGGGACCAGGGCAGGGAGATGGTGATGCTATGAATGAAATTGGATGTGTGGTATCAAGTACTATGTGCAGTAATAGTTGACATGCGATTAATAAAATGCTGATAACTGACCCTCCCTACTATGTGGAGTGTCTAAGATGCGACTATATCAAGAGGATACCAGCACCAGCTCTCACAATGTGAACTCTGTAGTCTTGTAGCTATAATAAATGTGTATATAATCCATATAAACAGAAGCTCACCAAACCGTGTATAGGCGTGGTGATCGTTTAAGTAGGGCCCACAAGTAAAAGTGGACATCTACAGGTTACTGCGTACCATTGCAAACCATGTGTACTGATACCTGATTAGAGATAGGTACTGCTCGGGACTTCGTTGAATAATTTGGATCAGAGTAAGTCACTGAAATTCCTTACGATTTTGTACACATCTTTGGCAATTGGTATATTAGTGAAATAGAATAATAAGCTTTTGAGGTTATTTTCAAAATCATATGAATCACAAAATGTACTCCGAGAATTTATCAGAAACTGATGTATCGTTTTTAAAAACATTATGAGTAGGTGTGCTTGATTATGACCCAAGGTTGCATATACCTACATAGATCGGCCATTCTCAAAGTGTGCTCAAGGCTTCTGCGAGGGCTCTTTAATCCTAATCAACTTAAGTCCTAAAGGTTGTCACATGAATTCACATGATTCACAGAGTATTTACACTATTTACAGTACTTACAGGAACAGAGCCATTATCTATGTCATAGATAATGGCTTTGTTCCGTAGTTAGTAAAGTTAAATGAATATTCAAAAAAACTAGTTGTTTGAACATCTATAGGTAATTTTAAACTTTGATGATCCTCATTACTAGACACTTATACACCTAGTCGTCTGTAAGTTCCATTTTTGTATCTATATTTTCTCCTTCTCGTTGTCGGGGTTCGCCTTGCCTAAAGGTCAGAATGACTCGTGATGTAGGTACCTATGTTACAACCACTTACAGTTGAACCTGGAGCAACGTGCCCACTTGACATTGTTCTGTTTTCTGTTATCTTTCGACTCAGATTTATCCCATCGAATCTGTTTCGTTACGGTTATAATTAGGTATTGCTATTTAAATGAAATAAAATAAAAAAATTGATAGGCATCTAATTTAATATCTGTATCCAGGTAAAGTCCATTGTATAGCTATGATGTGTCTTTACTTCTCAGTTTAAAGCGTTACAAATGAAGGTATTTTGAAGGGCCTTGATAAATTAAAATAGTTCACTTAAAGTAAGGAAATTTGGATAAAATACGAATGTCTCAACTTATGTATGGTTGCTGGACTCTACTGATGTGGGCTGCATTGCATTGGGTATGTTCGCAAATAAATGATTTGAATTTGCCCCCACCCCCAGGGAAAGAGCAAAACATAGAGACGAGCCTAAAATCAATCGGCTTGCTAAACGTGGTGATTTCAACAACATCCGCTCTAATCTGAACCGTTCGATTTAGTCACTTTATGGGGAAGGCACATGTTCATTATTGAACCCTTTTTGGGTGCCTACCTATTATATTAATATGTGTGTTCTGTATACGAAACTTTCGTATTAATTTTATGGAAAGGCATTACGCAAATTTGGAGGTTCTTAGTTTTACTTAGGCAGCTAAGTAGGATAACTTAACATTGATGATTTCTTGATTTTTACTGATCTAGGTCCACTAAGAAGTAGTCAGCTAAGAGAAGCTGAGAAAAAGCTTTCGGATAATCAAATAATAGGTACGTAAGTGGTGGGCATGTTCTCGTATTCGTCATCGATCAGGTAGGCATTTAATTACTCTGTTTTAATGTTATATATTCTTGGTTTGAAACGCTTCAGTCGAAACTGTGTTCAGTGTAAGTTACCCGTTCACTGCAATCACTGCTCACCTTTAAAAGAGTTTGGTAACAAGTCCCAGTGGATATGGAACTGTACACACACTGTCGTGGTGAGTCGGGACTCGTTTAGAAAGCACTTAGTCACACAGACACTGTGCACCGGCCTCAGACATGAGGTGAACCGGCTCCAGCACAAAACACTAAAAACAAGTTGCACGTAGGTAGATGGCACACACGCTCCCCTCAACAACACTTTGCCACTAATTTGTTTCAAGTTTCACATGTAAATGCTCCGGGTGAGTCGCGCGACTGTGAGAAGAGGGGCGCGGGGGAGAGGCACGTAGCTCGCGGTACGTGCACAATGGTACGCCGGCGTCGGCTGACTGGCCGGACTGCATCGGTGAGCTGTTGGAAAGACCGGTTAGAGGCCGGGAGCGCGGGGGGTGCGAGGCGCGCGGCCGCCGGGGCCTGAGGGGAGGGGACGCTCTCTCTGCACGCAGGTTGCCCTATAAACTTGCTTTCTGTGGCTGCTCGGATGCTCTTGTATCGTGTGTAAGTGTGTAGGCTGGCTGACTGGCTCCGCGTGCAGTTTTGTGAAAGGCAAATTATTCGCATCGCCGAGGTTGCATTTCGATATCTACCTATCTGCACATAGTTGGTCAGCTAATATCTCGGTACCTAAGCGGCTTACAAAACCGGGTATATCAACAAAAGTATGCGTAGGTAGGTACAGGTAAGTTTCTATCGCATGAGAGCTGAGCGTAGGTATTTTCAATGCCAACTGGGCTGGGCCATTGGCCACTCGTGGGCAACTAATCTAAGCACAACATAGAACATAATACCTACTAAAAACTCAATGAAATAAACGACACACATGCATACATTCATTTTCATTCTTAGATGTTTGAAAGAAGTAAACAGAGAGATAAAATGAAAGTCAAAAAATAAAACCCAACTATCGAGGTAGGTACGACGAAAAAATGCTCAGTAGGTACCTATGCTCCTTCAGAAATGATACACTTACGCCAACGAATAATCCAATCATCAAAACATTTTTTAAACGCTTTTTCCGGAATTGAGTTCTCGTCGCGAATATTTTTTTGGGTCTAAGTGTCTACCGAATGAAAACGGGTGCCACGAAGTGGTAATTTGACTTTAGGAAAACAAAAAAGTCGGCTGGAGCCATATCTGGTGAATAAGGTGGTTGCTTGACGATATTTGTTGAGTTTTTGGTCAAAAATTCGTTCACAATGATGGCCTTGTGTGAAGGCGCATTTTAACGTAATGCATAATTCAAGAATTTTCTTTCCACAAATATGGCAAGTATTCAGTGAATCCGAACACGAAATTCCATTGGCGATGCAAAATTGAAGAAAAACTCTTTGTTTGATGATTTTGTCCATTATGAAATTCACAATACACACTAGACAAGATCTAACTAAAAACAGTAAATAACAGATGCAACTCAAACTCCGCGCCAAAATGGAAAACAGTTGTTGTAGAACGGGGTACTACTGGCATCGAAGGGACTAGACTAACTAGACTCCCTGTTTCAACAATGCTTGTATTCGATACTAAACAATTAGAAATTTAGGTATAGATGAGAGAATGAATGTCACAACGTTGTGTCGTCGAGTACACTGAAGAGTAGTAAAGAGGGCCCCCGCCCGATCGCGCCGTGTGCGTGTGTGCGTAGAACCATGAGCAAGACGTCAACAGTTGTGCCATTCTAAGAACAAAAAAAAACAAAATTGAATTTTGAACCATAAACAAATCATCCATTTCCGATACTTTTTTGACAGAATGCATGTCCGCGATTTTCTCACAAACAAATAATTGTTTTATTAACGTTATCTACATAATTTTAGGAAGGTTTTAGTATAAAACACATTAGGTAACTGTTCTTATGTATGAAGTTATATGCATAAATACACTTAGGTCAACATTAACCGTATCTCCGGCATTTCGAATCAGAATTTGATGGTACTTTTGTCGTTTTTATTCGATAATGATTGGAAGTTTAACGGCCAAAATTAATATCCAATCTATCCACGATTTACCCTACCAGTGATATAAATTTGACATATTTTGTATGGAGCTTATGTCAAATAAGCTCCATACAAAATATGTCAAATTTCTGTCAATTTTTTTTTTTTTACTAGAGTCACTGAGGTAATATGTACTACGTAGTACATATTATTTCAATGTCTCTAGTAGGGCAAATCGTGGATAGATTGCATATTAATTTTGGCCGTAATAGAACATGGGTGGGACCACAGAAATAGGACATTTCTGTTGGTGGGACCTTTGCCAAGCAGTGGGATAGCATAGGTTAATATATATTTTTTTCATTAACTGTGATTCAGTAGTTATTTAAATCTCTTTGTTGTACAAGGTAGTGGTTCACGAATTTTATAAATCCTAAAGGCGGCGATATACGTGAATTGGGCTTTTTTTCGGTTTTTTAAGTCACTTTTCCTCCGTAATCTTTATCGTAAAAAATCCAAAAATATACCAGGCCCCTCAGAAAGTATTGCGAAAAAAAGTTTTTATATATGGGAGACTGGCCAGTTATAATGTTTTTCGAAAATATGATTATTTATAAGTAAAAATAAGTAAGTTCCAATTTCAAAATTTCCCTCCACATTTTTTGCGAGTTAATTCAAAGTATTGTGTCTCACTGAAATATGGATCTGCGCCGGGAACATTTTAGAGCTATGATTTTATACGATTTCAAGTGTCGCCTGAAACCGGATGAATCGTACGATAGACTTCAAATGGCATTCATGGATGAAGGCCCTTCCAAGGCAACCGTGTATCGTTGGTATAACGAATTCAAGCGCGGTCGACCAACTTTGGGGGATGACGAAAGAAGCGGTCGCCCTTTGACGGCTGTTACCGAAGAAAACGTGCTAGCAGTGAAAAATTTAATCCAAGACAATAGGCGAATTACATATCAGGAGATTCAACACATATTGAAGATTGGATCGGGAAGCGTTCACGAGATTCTACACAGCCATCTTCGCGTGAGGAGGATAGTATCACGCTGGGTGCCGCACAACCTCACCGATGCTCAGAAGCAGGCCCGGGTGGAATGGTGCCGTGATATGCTTAACAAATTTGAAGCAGGCTCGTCTCGGCGTGTTTACGACATCGTTACAGGTGATGAGTCCTGGATTTATCAATACGACCCAGAAACCAAGCGCCAGTCGACTGTTTGGGTGTTTCAAAATGTGCCAACGCCTACCAAAGTGAAGCGATCTAGAAGCGGGGGTAAGATTTTGATCGCTAGCTTTTTTAATTTGACTGGCCACTTGGTATCAATTCCCTTACGGGATCAAAGAAGCATTAATGCCGAATGGTATACTACCAAATGTTTGCCAGAAGTTTTCTCTGTTATAAGCAACAAGCGACCAAACACAGGGCTCCGCGGGCTACTGCTCCACCACGACAATGCACCTGCGCACACCGCACTCAAAACGAGGGACTTCCTGGACAGCACGCCAGTCAAACTCCTGGGTCACCCTCCTTACAGCCCTGATCTAGCACCGTGTGACTTCTTTTTATTCCCAAAAATAAAAAATCAGCTCAAAGGGATACAATTTTCGTCGCCGGAAGATGCGCTGGCTGCGTTCGAGCAGGCTGTAAACGAGGTGTCTGCGGCGGACTGGAAAAAGTGTTTTGAAAACTGGTTTAGGCGCATGAATCTTTGTATAGAGGCTGGTGGAAAGTACTTTGAAAAGATTTGATAAAAATATATGTACGTATAGAACAATTTTTTTTAGTTTCGCAAAACTTTCTGAGTGTCCCACGTATGTTAATCTACATCATATAATGCAGGTCCTCTTCGGCTCAGAAAATTGAAAATATTATTTGAAATATCTGAAATAAATATGCAAAGTAACCTCTGTGTAAAATTTTAATCGTTTTTTTCGCCTAAACTATCAATCACAGGATTTTTTTATTGCAATCAGCATATAAAAAAATACAATACCGAGGGCACCTTCGGCTTACTTTTTCAATTTACTTTCCTAATTATTTTTTAACGTTTTTTTTTACGTAATCGATACTCGCAAATGGCTTGAAATCCCCTCGCTCGCCCGTTTAGTCAGTGCGTGCGGGACGTGTCGCTGTGCTATACGGACCTGTACTACGTTCTCTCATAATTTTCGGTGTGAAAAATACGAAGGATATTTATTATAATTTTATTTAGAATGGCGCAGCGGCTGAGCGTATAGGTGGAGGGTTCGATTCCCGCATGGAACAAATATTTGTATGGACTATGGCCTACGTATAGTTGCTACTTTTAACATTGTGTTATACGTATTAATAACTTTTTTATGTAGGTATGTTATATAATAAAAAAAAGTGTACATAATAATTAAGAAAAACTCCCTAAAACTTTATAGTATAATTGCTACTTTTGTAAAAGTAAATACGATTATTTCATCATAAGTAAGGAAGTGCTACCCATAGTCACAGACAGTAAAAAATATAGACGTAATGCTGTGAACAATCATAGTGAAGCCAAAAAAACTATGCTCCTTCGTGTACAACCAGCGGTCACGTACACACCATGCAATTGAATAATATTTGCTTTCGCGATGCTTACTTGACGATGTCGCGACATGTGTACTGAGAGTGAGCACGGTTTCAGGTGCATGTGCGTACGGAGCACTGGTTGTACACGAAGGAGCATAGTTTTTATTGGCTTCACTAAATTATTCGCGGCACTTCTTTTATATTTTTTACTATGTCTGTACTTGTACGTTATTTTTGAACCAGCGCGGTAATGTAGTATGAGTATGAGAATGAGTAGGTACTTTATTTATAAGAAAAATAAGTAAAAACATAAATTCAAATAGTAAGTAGGTATGAATCGATCTCAGACTAAAGTAATGAGTATTAGTATAGTATTAGGTAAAGTGGGTTAGTGGTCAATCCGCACGAATTTGATTGGCACGAAACGTGCGGATCGACTCTTTTAAATATTGTTTTTTTTTTTTGGGAGTAGTACGCTATTGGCACACATTGTTTTTTATGGAACAAATTTACGAAAAAAGGTACTGTAGCGCACAAAAGTAGTAGGATTAATAATATTTTTTAAATGAAGTGACACGAATTAATCAAAAATATCTATGTTAAAAATATAAAATTTTGATAAACGTCTAGTCTTAGATTTCATTGTGACGTGATTTAAAACTTTAAGTTGCCAAAATTAGTACATTTTGCTATACAGCATGACTGGATGAATAAGGGACATTATAAAATTCAAGAATATGGTAGAATGACCGTACGTATAATGAAAAAATATGTTCTAAATACTTCACGATAAATTACGAGTAAAAAAATCGCCCACGCTCATCACGGCTGAATGCGACTTTCAAGGGGTCTGCTGACTAGTGCAAAAGGCAAAGAGGGTGGAAATACCAACCAATGGACACTTTTGGCTATACATCACCTTACTGTAGACAACTTTGATTTGTAAGTGCAGAATAGTGGTCACAGTAATTGCTAAATTTGATTGAAAAAATATTTCAAAAATTAAAGTAGGTACCAGTTGTTTACGTACAACATGTTGATCTGTATTCGTGCCATGTTTAAGGAGGTGAAAATACCACTGATACTGAACACGAATCAATAAAAAAAAACAATACCTTTTTTTTACTTAAATACCTATTAATAAACAAATAAATTCCCTCTGTGTGTCACGTGCGACACAAAAACGAGGCATCCACCAAAACAATTTACAGATATTTCCACCCTTTGACAATGCCGCCGATGACTTATTTTCAGAGTCATTCGGGATTTATTCTCAAACTCTCTCTACAATTCGAAGTGAAAATTTGGGTATTAAATAATCGTAGAACTTTTCAAGTATTTTTAGATGACTAAGCACATAATTTATCATTTGCTCTAGAAATATGGCACGGTTACAGATCAAAATTTTGTATTTGGAATGAAAATCAGTGACTGAATATTCTCGTTTAATAAGTTCTTTGTTCAACCAATCAAACTGTATACATAATTACATACATTTATAAACTAGTTTAAATCCAGGCAGTAAAATATATAGACAAAGTGCTGCGAACAATCATAGTGAACCGAAAAAAACCGTGCTCCTTTGTGTACAACCAGCGCTCACGCACACACCATGCACCTGAAGGATATTTGCTTTCGCTATGCTTACTGGACGGTACCGCGACATGTGTACTGAGAGCGGTGAGCACGGTTTGAGGTGCATGTGTGTGATTTTGGTTTCAGCCTTTTCACCTTTCCTAGTTGACGGTTCTTCCGCCATTATATTAAGTACCAGAATACCAGCGTCAGGTATAATACCTGACACATGCTGAGCTGGACACCCATTTGGTACAATACTGAGACACATATCACACTGTTTTATTGTATTTTTACTTGTATGTCCTGTGTCTTGTTTTTGTACTAAATAAACGTTTTATCTATCTATCTATCTATCTAAGTAGGTATTAATGAACTTCGAAGCTATCTGAAAATAGCATAATATATTCGATATGAGAGCAATATTCCTTGAGAGCAATATTAATAAAAGAGTGAAACAATTTACAGCTTGCCGGTTCATTAATTAAATTTGTGATTGATAGTGTAGAGATGCGTCCACTAGGGGGCGCTGTAATATATTACTTCTAATGGACACTGAATACTCTAATACTACTAAATAAATACTGATTTATTAATTCTAATTATTATAAACATCATTTAATTCTTATAAAAAATGTGCTCTGACAAAAGAATGGGCCGGGAAAAGTACGATTTAAAAGCCCCGCTAAAAGACAGCGTTTTAAAATAATATTAAGATTCAACAAAATTTACTTATTATTTTACACCAATCTATTTCTCTGTTTTAGTTGCAGCACTTAGCACTGGTTCACATTAATGATGATCAATATGTTTAAAAAAATTTAAGCTCACACATTTATCTGCTAAGGAACATTATTGCACATGCAGCGTCAATCAATGGCAGATTAAACTTCAGTGTTACCATGTCTAGCCGAGTCGAAGTAGCCAAAAATATGGCGCAAAGTAGCCTAATTTCGCCTTAGTTTTTTTTTGTAAAATTGTCTAAAATCGCCTCATTGAAAGTCGAGTAGTCTAAAAAACCTATTTTTTTATGATAATGATAATTTATTTAACCAAATTAAGCATATTTTACAAGGTACACTGCTGGGCCCCACACTAGGATTCCCTGTGTCGTGGGCACCAGTATCTTCCAAAATGATTTGACTATTTAACATACATGCTATAGTTACATTCATACATGCTATAGTTATTTTAATTAGGTAATTAAAAGATACAGTATTTGTGAGTGTGTGTGTGTGCACCTGTGTAATCTCAGTTTTCAAACAGGCACTTTTCCGACAGTATTTAAAAGGGCTATAGTTACGCCTATACACAAATCGGGCAGTAAAAATGATCCAAGTAACTATAGACCAATTTCTCTTCTAAGTTCATTGGCCAAAATTATAGAAAAACTAGCAAACACCAGACTCATCAGGTATCTGGAAACAAACGGACTTTTGGCTGATAATCAATACTGGTTTAGAACCGGACGTTCAACTGATGAAGCAGTATTGAAGCTAACCGGCATAATTGCAAACCACTTAGACAAAGGAGCCAAATGCATAGGCGTATTTTTAGACCTTCAGAAGGCGTTTGATACTGTCTCGATACCCATACTTTTATCACGTCTGGCGTGCTTAGGAATAAGAGGAGTACCACTTGACTGGTTCCAGGACTACCTAACCTGTAGAAAGCAGCGCGTAAGAGTGGAAGGACAACAGAGCGCCGAAGCTACATGCACTTTCGGAATTCCGCAGGGTAGTACCCTTGGACCTAGCTTGTTTCTAGCTTACATAAACAGCCTATGCAATCTCTCCATATCAGGAGCTGATCTCTTAATGTTCGCTGATGATACCGTAGCACTGTTTCATGGAAGCTCATGGGATGACCTTCGTCGTGTAACTGAAATAGGTATGGGTGTGATCACTGCTTGGCTCGAGGACAGTCTTCTGACTCTGAACACAACCAAGACTAAATACATGTGCTTCAGTAAGACTAGGGTCACCAGTCCTGCTAGGGATTACTCAATACACATACATACCTACCCATGTAATAGGCAGATCATAATGCGAGAGGGGCAATGTTCATGTGGTGAGCTGATAAGAGTCTCTGCCATCAGGTATCTTGGAGTGATAATTGATGACAAACTGAGATGGTCTTGCCAGATTGCAGCGATTGCGGCTCGAACCAGAAAACTTATATTTGCCTTTAAGAATCTGAGAGCCGTCGCTGATTTTTCCCTTTTGATACAGACGTATAAAGCTCTATGTCAATGCGTCATAAGTTACTGTATTTGTTCCTGGGGCGGTGCTGCCAAAACTCTCCTAATCGAAGCTGAGCGGGCACAACGAGCAGTACTCAAAGTGTTGATGTACCTTCCATTCAGACATCCTACCACGCTGGTATACGCAAAAGCAAAAGTCCTTAGTGTGCGGAAACTTTTTATGCACCAAAGTCTACGCAGGTTCCACCGTAAAACCATCCCCTACTTACCAACTTCAAACAAAAGAGTAAAACATTGTCCTGTACCCATAACTAAAGCATGTGTTGCTAGAAAACAATACGACTATTTGGCACCGAAACTGTACAACATTATTGATGGCTTACATGACATCAAAAACCTTAGCAATTTCCAAGTAAAGAAAAAAATTATCGAATGGTTAAATAAATACTCCTATGACGAGTTGGAAAGTCTTCTGCAGGCCATCATAGCAGCTTAGGTGATGGCCTCTGTTGTCTCTAGGCCGTTATCACGTTAGTATGCCAACATATGCATCCCAATCATACAATCACTTCCAGCACATACACATGATTAACATATACCTACTCACATTCAGAATAATCAGTCACGTCCAACACTCACACACTCACCCCCACCATCATACACACTCACATTTACACACTCCCAATCAAGTCACAACACAGCCCACTACTCAAAATACAACACACAAACAAGTGAACAACCCATGTATTTTATTAATGTATAATTATTCTCTAATTAGTTCACCATTATATTTTTCTTTTTGTTTTGTAATAAATACTAATGACCAGCCTTATACTGTACCAATAATTGGGAAGGAACTAACTCCTGAAACACAGGGATAACCAAATTTTGGAGTTAGGGACTTATTTGAATTGTTATGTGGAAGTCAATAAAGTTTACTAAAAGTGTTTACTAAATTTAGTGGAGTATATGTGAGAGTTCATTAATTTTTCGATCTTTTTTATCGTCGTGTGTTCACGACTGTACTTTGATATTTTTTATTCTTTAAAATACAATATGTGCCTATTATTTACAATATGTGCCAAGCCTACTACGTAGGTATACATATATGAACGTTCGTACAACAAAAATAAGAACTCAAAGGAGGACAAAATAAACACAGAATTGATCGGTATTTCGGGAATACGCCAAGCTGTTTACGTTGCAGAACAACTACCTCCAAGTGCCAAGAAGCTGTTTTACCTAGCAAGACAATTTGCAAAGAATAACCATTATACCTTCTGCTGGATAAGCAATGGAAATATTTTCCTTCGCAAACAAGTGGGTGATAAACAGCTACTGATAAATTCCGAAAAATGTCTTCAAGATCTCGGCAACAGTAGCATGAATATTTGACTAGCTAAACGCATGTTCGAATTGTTTCTGCATGAACGTCTTTTTATGTTTATTTTACCTTTACTTAATTTTGTTAACTTCTTATATATACTCAAAACATACTCACATCGTACACAAACACAAACACAAATAAACAAACAACACAAATCAAGAAATTATAAATACATATTCTTTCATACATTGTTATCTATAAATGTGCACTGTACCCTTCCAATAGACTCCAACTATATATTGCTTTCACTTATTCATAGGTAATTGGTATCGTACTTCTTGATTAATTTCTCCATTCCAAATGGCTATCATAAATTACATAAACAACGAACTTGACCACATAAACTTGGGAAATTCTTTTTCGTGTAGTCCGGAAGACTGTTTAAAGCATATTAGCATTTCCGATAATCATGTAAATCTATTGCATATAAACATACGTAGTGTAAATAAAAATTTTAACCAATTCCAAACGCTGATGAGCCTGACAAAAATCCATTTTGACATTGTTATGCTGACTGAATGTTGGCTCAATCAAGTCGTTAACCTACCCACGCTGGATGGATTTGAGTCTCACTCCACAGGGACCAACTCCAATCAGAATGACGGTATTATAATATATACAAAAATCGGTCTACAAATTTCCGTGTGGGAGCCGAACTTTGAGGGTGGAAATTGTCTTGTATGCCAAATAGACAATAAGATAACAGTGATTGTCGTCTATCGCTCTCCATCATTCAACTCTAAGGAAAATTTCGATAAGTTCTTAACAAGCTTGAATAATGTATATGATGATATATCCTCCTGCCCTAATATTGCTCTCGTAGGTGATCTAAATATCGATATAAGGCAATGTAATAGGGACGATCGGAGTTTTGATTATCTTATTTTAAATGCTTCTCATGGGCTTATTCCAACCCACCTATTTCCCACTAGGCTAGAGCGTTGCATTGATCACATACTGCTTAAGTCTGGTCTTCCAGCTACCACACTTGTTTTGGAATCGCATATTACAGACCATAAACCTATCCTTTTATCAATTGCTAACGCCAGCCCTACACGGAAAACTTGCTACATTACTACCCGACTAAATTACAAAGCTATTGTCCTTGATTTAGAAAATATAGACTTTTCGGTTATATATCAAATTGAAAACGTAAACGCTGCCATGAATAAATTTATAAGTATAATACAATCTGTCATTTCAAAACATTCAAAGCAAGTTAAAATCCCTAGACAAAAAAGAACTATTAAGCCATGGATAACACCTGGTCTTCTTAAGTGTATCAAAAACAGAGATAAAATGCATATGAAAACAAAAAAGGTACCAGACAACCTAATCCTGAAAATTACTTACACCCGCTATCGGAATTTCTGCAATAACTTACTTAGGAAATTAAAAATAGCTTACGAAACGACTGAGCTTGAGAAAGCTAAAAATAATCCTAAAAACTTGTGGAAAACCATCAAACAAATAACAAACACCCAGAAATCTAAAGGAAGTCCTTTTGAGCTGCTCAAAACACAAGTTAATCCTAAAACTGCAATAAACGAAGTGTGCCAGTTTTTTAGTAACGTGGGTAAAAACTTTGCAGAAAAAATTACATCAAGGGGACATACTCCGTCAACTCTAGCTAGTAATCTCACCTTTCCTACTGGAGTTGTTTCTCAAAACTCTCCTGTTAACTCTCTTGTTGTATTAGAAGTAGATGAAGCAGTAGTAGAGTCACTTATACTTCAGTTACGTAACGACTGCGCCGTTGGCTGGGACGGAATTTCATCCTTGTTATTGAAAAGCTGCCGTCATGTTTTGGTTCCTCTAATAACCTATCTCTGTAATCGTTGCCTACAGAAAGGTGTGTTTCCGGATGCTCTTAAAAAAGCTACAGTTCACCCTATTCACAAGGGAGGGAACAGAAGCTGTGTTAATAATTACAGGCCAATATCGGTTTTACCTGCACTGTCCAAAATTCTTGAAAGGATCCTAAACAATTGCCTTAGGAGCTTTCTTGACACACAGCATATTATTGCTGACAATCAGTACGGCTTCCGATCAGGACTGTCAACAGAAGATGCTGTTCTGGATTTTACGCAATTGGTTGCTATGAATTTGGACAAAAGAAATAAATGCTTAGGTATTTTCCTGGACCTTTCGAAGGCGTTTGACACAGTTTCTGTTCCCATACTTATCTCAAAGCTAGAACATATCGGTGTGCGTGGTATAACACTTGAAATTTTCAAAGATTACCTCAAAAATCGTACACAATGTGTTAAAATTGACACATACCTTAGCGACGAAGAATTTGTGACATATGGCGTTCCTCAAGGAAGCATACTCGGGCCCACACTATTTCAAATCTACGTGAACGATCTTTGCGCAATGGATCTGCCGAGCTGTAAAATTTATGCTTACGCTGATGATACCGCGATCCTCGTACATGGACTTGATTGGAACATTGTTAAGATTAAACCAGAAGAAGCCTTGACTAAAATAATGAAATGGCTCAACTCAAATCTGCTTACGCTAAATCTGCAAAAAACCACCTACATCCCATTCGCAATTCGTGAAAACAATACACCGTCCCACACTTTTTCTTTAACTGCTCACTCATGTATAAACCATTCTGCTCCCTGCATCTGCCCAACAATCACTAGAACTAACTGCGTAAAGTACCTCGGAGTACAAATAGATGACGGTCTAAGATGGGACAAACAAATTCATGCCCTTACAACTAGGATGATGCGCCTTATACACATTTTTAAGTCTCTCAGAGATTCAGCTAATCCTGACACACTGAAGATGGTATATTATGCATTGTGTCAATCAGTAATGGGTATTGCATTCCTGTCTGGGGCGGTTCAACAAAAACTAACTTCCTTAGAGCAGAGAGAGCTCAAAGAGCGATACTTAAAGTAATGACAAAAAAACCCTACAGGTACCCAACAACGCAACTTTACTCTGACTGCAAGGTTCTTACTGTTCGTCAGTTGTTTGTGCTTAAATCGGTTTTAAGAAGGCACACTACCTTGCCACCACCAAATCCAAAAAAACAGAAAAATGTCCTCCCATGTATTCCGCACCAAACCACCTTCGCAAGACATCAGTTTTATACTATAAGTACTCATATATACGAAGCGATCGATAAACGACGAAATATCTTAAATGATAACAAACACACAGTAAAATCCAAAGTAACAGAGTGGCTACTACAGAAGGACTATTTCTATACGGAGTCTTTGCTTACTTACATCGCCTAATATCAGTGCACACACACCTTTTCTTACTAGTTTACACAGCCCACACATACACACACCCCCCTACGCATACACACCTCCACTCCTCACAAAACATCACAAATAATACACAAACCCACTCAAGAGTATGCTAAGAATACCTAAAAATTGTTCACTTGTGTTGCTTTAAATCATATTCTATATATTTCATGTCCAAAAACTGTCTCTTAAGATACAGGTTACCCTAGTTTAGGAGGCAGGGTTAGTAACATTTTGTACAGATTTTGCAACATACAAGAATTGTAACCCAACGGTATTCTAATATTTTTGTATCACTCTAATATTTCTTGTAACTTCTGTAATTTTTTTGATGAATAAACTATTTATAAAAAAAAAAAAAAAAAAAACAAAAAAAAAAAAATTAAGGTGGCGATCCGCACGAAAATAAAAACGAAAATTCTAATATTTAAAAGAGTCGATCCGCACGTTTCGTGGCAATCCAATTCGTGTGGATTGACCACTAACCCAGTTTTTTATTATTATTGATTCGCATACTTATAAATTGATAAAATAGTATGGAAATTATTATTGGCAGGTCTAGTAGCTAGTATAGCAGCACTTTTTTTTGTTATTATAACTGTAACTACCTATGTATCACAATATACAATAAATTGAATTGAATTGAATTGAAATTATTTTATTGCATGTTAATTTTAATTTGTTTTTAAATATTATGTACGATTAATTGAAAATCAAAATATTTGCACGACTGAAATGTCGAAAGTAGTGTAACCCAATTTTAACTTTAGACGAACTCAATGTTACCTATGTTCTTGCAAATAAATATATCATTAATATATCATTCATTCATTCATTCAAAGTAAAGTAACACAAAATAAAATACTTGTATTTTGTGTATATTTGATTGCAAGTATGTGTTCATTATTTACAAACTTAAGTAGGTAATATAACTTATTTCTAAATAAAAAAATGCAAAAATATAAATTCTAAAAGAAAAGTATATTAATGGAGATCGATCTCAGACTATACAGACCCGAAATCGACCCCTAAACCACTAGACTACGTATACTGTTACGAGACATGCCAAAATAACCGTGCATATTGTACACACAGAAGTTACTTGCCGGCTAAAATTTTTTTCATTCAAATTCGCAAGCGAGCGGGCGGCGCAGTCACAGGCGCGGCGGCGCGCGGCGCGATGTTATTATGAAGTGTCCCCGCGCTCCCTTTGCATAATTCCGATCGGCAACGCCCATTCGAGCAAGGTCAACGAGATCATGCGCGCCCTTAATGCCAAATTCACAAATTGTAATAATTTGCTTGTTTCGTTTTGTGTTAATGTTTGTGCAGTGTTTGTTGCTTTGTTGTAATCCTGTGTTTTATTGTAACGTCTGTGTTTTATTGTAATTATTTTGAGTGTAATATTCGTATGCATGCCGTGTTCGCACCTAGAAGGCCGTTCGACTACCATGATTGCAATAAATCAACAAAAAAGTATAAAATAAAAACTTTTTAACAAAAAAATAACCGGTTTGGAAAATCATCCAATCATCAAAAATTATCCGTGCGGGTATGTATTTCAAAATCTTTTCATAAACCAACATTTTGAAGGCGGCGCGTGATTGTCATAAACAATATTATGTACCTACATTTATCATTATTAACATTTGGCAGATACAGTACAGAACATAAACCAGTTTAGGTTGAAAGTAGGTTGGGTTAGTAGGTTAAGTAGGGGTACTGGCCAGAAAACCTCCACGTGTGCCTAACGGCTGCTTGTCCTTCTGGATACGTCTGGAGGTAACGGCAGTTGTTTGGCCGGTGCATCCTGGGTACGGGCAATGAAATCCTTTCTCTGTAAAATAAATTTTCTGTTGCCAACAGAGGGCACAGTGGAGGAGCAGGGGCGGGCCCGGTGTGCACTCACCCTGCCACTGGGCAGGCAGCGGGGGGACTGTCCTTCCCTGCCCCCGTCGACCTCGTAACCCCAGCAGTAACCGCTGAGTAGTGTTCTCGCGCCTCTTGGGAGCGAGGGTCTTGGCTTCATCGCCCAGACCGCGAGGAAGAAAACCTTTATAAAAAATTACGGGAGATAGGGCCTGCGAGCAGCAGACTCGGGGTAGTTTGCTGCCCAACCAGCAGTTGGCGTAGCTGACACAGCTGGCTTAGCTGGCACAGCTGGCGTAGTTGGCGCAGCTGGCGTAGCTGGTAAAGGCCCTTGACGTGAGGTGGCGTGCAGTGTTCCGTGTGCGACACAAGGGAGGGTGCGGCCGACGTTAGGCCGCACGGGTAGAAGGGGCTCGCCTGTTTGTGGCGGGCCGGAACCTGTCGGGGGTGGTTGTGTGAATACTCACGGGTTCCCACGCCCCCGGCGTAGTTGAAGGAACACCGTGGTGGTTTTAGTCGGTAAGAGTCCGACACTGGTTCCGCCTACCCCGGGCGGAGTGCATCCATGAGGATGTCCCCACGGAAAAGAAAAAAAGAAAAAAAAAAAAGTAGGTTAAGTAGGTTGTTGTCGTTTTGGTTGTTTGGTTGTTTCAATTGTTGTTGTCAGTTTTGGTTGTTTCATGAATTTAGGATGATTGATCGTGAAATATATGTACCTACTTACCTATCCGATGTAAAGGTCAACAACGCGCCGCCTTTAAAAATGTTGGTTATGAAAAGTTTTTGAATAAGGCACATACCCACACGGATAATTTTTTACTTTTTAGATAGTTTTTGAATTCACTTTTTTTTTTTCGTTAATTAGTTTTTATTAACTTTCATTTTATTAAGTCATAAGTCATTTATTCATTTGTGTAACATAGGTACAAAAAATAATATAAAGTTCTTAAATACAATAGGTGATCAAACGAACTTACCTGTGACGTTCGATCATTATTATACGAAGGGCTTCGTTCGAAGATATATGTATTAACCATGCAGCTTTCTCGAGTTACTCGGCAACTGAACGCAATTTTCAGAGCTAAAACTAAACGTAATTATAAGTACATTGTCTGTGTCCTTACGTCAACTGTCATTCTTTTTAGAGTCTTGTAAGGTCTTCTCAATTTTACCGGGGGTGGGACGGGTAGGGTACATATATCTTCGAACGAAGCCCTTCGTATAATAATGATCGAACGTCACAGGTAAGTTCGTTTGATCACCTATTATACTATAGGCTTCGTTCTCGATATATGTATTAACCATGTAGATGTTTAGAGAGATGGTAAACTTGAGATGAACCTTAAAATCATTATGGATTCCTATTGAATAAACATTTGTTATGGAATAAACATTTGTTATGGAATCACATTGTTTTATTTAGAACCACTTAGATTCTTCTCTATGATTAAACATCGATAGAAATTCCAACGTTAATAATCTTAGAAAGTAAAAATGTTAATGATCAGTCTTATTAGCTATAAGAACAGGAAAGTGTTTTCTACTCGTGGCACTTATGATGTTTGAGATCAACAGTGACTAAGATAGTACTACTAGTAAATAAAATTATTTTTATTTATTCAGCACAGCATGGGCTAAATCCCCTGAATTAAAAATGGTTATTATTATTATGGAGTTATTTATCCAACCAGCACTCTTTCTGATTACATCTAATAAGTTCCTTTTGACTTAGCTTTGGACGTAGAGGCGACGCATGTAGCTATTATGTCCTGAAAAGCCACTCATATAAATATACCGCACACTGAGAGTACTTTAAATCCATTTACCAATGGTAGAAGCAGAAAACAGTTTTATTTTTTATTTTTTGATAATTAGAAATAGTTGTCATGCCCTCTATAGAGATATATATTGAATCATGTAATCACACAATTTGTGACTTGGCAGGGCAAATCAATTTTTATTTAATTTTTTATACACATTGTTAGTGATCATCGTAATCATACTATGTAATTAATGGCAATATTGGCTCAAACATCACTCAGTGTGAGCTATAATACTATTATATATTTTAATCTGATAATTATTGTTAGTTCTACTTATAATAACTTTGTAAAATAAATACATTTAATTTTTATAGCGTTATTTTAGATATTTTAGTAAATAATAAAGTTTGTGCTCATTCAGCTGTACTTAGTAGAAGCAAAAACCACCAGTGTTTTGACATACTACATCAAGACTTAATGCCATATTAGGAGTCCAGTTTTGTAAATACACTTAGAACTTTATTTGGATCCCATGTTGCTTGATATTTTGCCAACGCTGGTTTGGACTTATGTCCTTTAAAGGGTCTCTTTGTACAAGCATCCTCCCCAATTTTAGAGCCCTACAAAGATAGAGCTGACTTATGAGAGTTTAAGTTTGAGGTACCATAGGCAGCCCCAGAATAAAATGATTTTGTTAGAAAATATGTAATAAATGGTAGAGATGGAAGTAAATGTATCTAAACTGTAATGATACCAGGGTTGTGAAGGCCAGTGGGGCCTGACCATGATACCTGTAGCCTTTTAGTATTTTATAGGCATCTGAATATATAAAACATAGTCGGGTTAGTTACACCATTTATAGGTCAAGAATGGCTGAACAGATTTTGATGAAATTTGGCATACAGATAGAACATAACCCGGATTAGTGTATAGGCTACTTTTTATCCCGGGAAGATGAACAGTTCCGGAAGGGTGCACGATATTCACGCGGGTGAAGTGACGAGCATAGACTAGTAAATAAATAAAATATTAAATTGAATGAACAAAAGGCAAAGAAATATTCTGTCCAAGACAGAATATTTGGATTTTGTCGCCAACAGGCATAGAAAATACATTTAGAATTAGTGCGGGATGCAAATAATCTATTTTAGGTTCTCCCAGTTCAGGTACAATTGAAATGTCACAATATTTAATTCCCATTCTGTACTGATATTATTAGCCCAGCATTGCAGATCAAATTTTATTTCTGAATGTAAGTTTACTTTTACATTATTTATATTTATATTGCTTTCCTATTTTATTTTATTACATTGGATAAATATGCCCGTTCTATAGATTAAAATGTAACCATATTTTATACCACATTTTATGAAAATAAAGATATAATAACATGTATGTAAAGATTTTTTTTTTTTTTTTTTTTAATATTTCAATATATAAATATTAATAAGAGAATGTAGCAAATAAAGGGAATAATTATGTAATTTTATTTGTTTTTTGTTTGAACTATCATGACCTCTTGTGCAATAAAGAGGATAATAATAATTATTATTTTGACTTATGATGTTCTTAAAATTTGGTAGGTAACACCAACCATATGGTACCACAGTAGCGGTAGTGTGCCTAGGTGCCCCTGAGCAGGCTGTAATTAATATTCCAATTAACTTTGCTAGATCTCTTATAATACAACTTTTCAGGTCTAAGTACTTTTGGACAGACTTTTTAATGTTTAATACTTTGCCTGTAGGCAATATTGCAATGTCATATTTCTTGTGTCAGACACAAAACTTTGAATTTAATTATCAAGACTGATGGTACTATTATGCTTTTATCAAAAATAAATATCAAATCTCAAGCACTAAGAGAGCTAATATTTCTTTAATATCCTCTAAACATGATTGATTACTAGATGCTTTACAAAGTAGGTCTTAGATGTGTCACCACAACTTTCATGATTATTAAGTACAGAGCCCAAGCTATAAGGGAGGGCAGTAAACTCATACAATTGAGACCTGTAACACAGGTTCATCTAGTAAAGGCTCCAGCCTCTATAACATATGTTAAGTGAATACTGATGTTAATATCCTTAATGTGCTGGAGAAATAAATGTTTTTATTATTAGTATTAATAAATATGATTTCTTCAAATAAATTATTGCCACGTAATCTCCCGAAGACAGTGGTAATGTTGCCATCCTATAGTCCCCCATCTTGAAATGAGATGTGTCTACAAATCATTACAAATGTATTCAGAGAAAAGTTTAATATGAACTTTCTCGTAAACTGCCTCGTTGGTCTAGTGGTTGCAAGCGTGACTGCTGAGCGTGGGGTCCTGGGTTCGATTCCCAGGTCGGGCAAAGTGTTATTGGGTTATTTCATTAGGAAATTCTCAGTAGCAGCCCGGAGTCTGGATTTGTGCCCGGTCAATGGCAATAGGCTCGCTCCCTATTACATGGGACTATAACATAACTGGCGAAATGTGGGTGTACTATACACCTCTGCCTTCCCCTTCGGGGAAATACAGGCGTGATGTTATGTTATGTTCTCGTAGGTACACTAAAATTATATTTTGGAATAAAAATATATGGCATGGCTTGTAAGGGGATATACACCCAATTTTATTATATTGCAGATAGCTATATATAGTATATCACTATCTTTCTCAGCTGATTTTACTGAAGCAGGTACTGGCACAAAATTCTAATGAGCCTTCTATACAATGGTAATTAGGTAACCTTTGATATAGTTAAGTATGGACTTGTCTTTGCAAATTTAATTCCAGCAAGGTAAAAAGTCTGCTAGCCTTCTGGCATGACTTACTTCAAAGTTCGAGCAGAAGTTTTCTTCTGGTAGGCTTTGGTTTTCTTGACCGTGGACTGATAATGCTGGCTGTGATGTTCCCGGGCCTGCATTGAGGACTGGGTGTCCATACCTAAACCGCAGTTAAGTTTCCCTTATGATTTGTTGTAAGTTTGACTGACCGCTTTATTGACAAGTTTTCAAAACTTTGATCTTGTCACTAAGACTAGTTTCATAGATATACTACAGGGAAGTTGGTCCTTGATTTTGTTTGGACACAATTTAAATCCATAAATAAATAAATAAATATTCTTAGGACATTTTACACAGCACTATCTAGGCCTAAACTAAGCAGAGCTTGTACTGTGGGTACTAGACGATGGATATATCCATCAGGATCCTTCCAGCATCACTAAGTACCTAGTGAGATCAATTTCAATCGGTCTACTGTATCGTTACCAACAACAGTGATAATGCATTACTTACTATAGACAGTTTTTGTGTCTTTAAGACATTTTTCAAAATATAGCTCCAAATAAAAGCTAAGTCTCTATTTATAGGACCACATTTTGGCTTATCTGGCATAAGATGTGGCTTATCTGCTAACAATACCTCATAGCTTATTGTTGGTGCTGCTGAGGTAGGCTCAGGATCAACCGTTAGGGTGGAGATAGTATTTTCCACTAACAGAGGTTTGGGTTCTTTTGGAACCCGATCTGGTCATCCTGGTGGTGGTGTCCATACCACTGAAAAACAGATCGTACAAGTGATTGATAAAATTGCTTATTAAGGTCTCACGGACCTCACATAAGAGTAGAAGGATCTCGTGCGTATATCTCGTATAAGCCCCGAGACGAATGAGCACGTCAATGTATCTCGTACACCACCCGTGTCAACCGGTACAAAGGTTACGAAAAAACCCTTGCGGCCTTACTTACTATAAAAGCTAGTAGCCGTACCGGTGTAATAGCAATCACAAGACAACGTATTATTACCTGGAACACTAAAAAAAGATGTCTATCACTTTTATTTTATGACGAATAATGTTCGTCTTTCCGACGACGCTTTATATTTTGGTTGAAATATAGTTTTAACACTCAATTATTTAAATAAACACAGAGAAACACAGTAACAGTTGCCGCGCAAACGAAAAGAATGACAGTTGACGTAAGGACACAGACAATGTACTTATAATTACGTTTAGTTTTAGCTCTGAAAATTGCGTTCAGTTGCCGAGTAACTCGAGAAAGCTGCATGGTTAATACATATATCGAGAACGAAGCCTGTAGTATAATAAAGAGTCCGCTATGTTATGCCAACAGGCGTACAAATGTGTATTTAAAATCTAAATGAGAAATTTGAAATTGAATTTGATTTTTTTTTTTGCGCATAGGGACCGTTGTTGGAAAGGTGGTTTAGCCGTTTTCGCGAATTAATAATAAAAAACTGCGGTGCAATAAGAGCCACTTTACGAGCAAGTGCGTTTCGCCATCCTAAACTATTTTTTTTTTATAGTATAGGATGGCGAAACGAGCTAAAGGCCCACCTGATGTTAAGTGGTTACCTTAGCTGATAATACAGCAACAGCCTAGGCTGTTGCCTGAATGGTACCGCAAGACTGTTCGCCAAACTGAGACATGAAGATGGAAAGTCTCATGTGACCGTAATTTCACCGGAACCCGTACCCTTCATACTGAAACACAGCAATGCAAGCAAGCATCACTATTAAAAAAAAAACCACGGACCATCACATCGATCACATCATAATAATATCACGGATGAGTAGGCTTGTCTAGTTTACGAGTAACAACAATTGACTCAACCCACCCGCCAACCAAGCCAAGGCGGGTTGCCAAGCCAAGCGTGGCGATTATGGCATATCCCCCCTTAATTGGGGGAGGCCTATGTCCAGTAGTGGACGTCTTTCGGCTGAAATGATGAACAATTGACCATCTTAACTATGAAGTTGTATAAATTCCATAGAAATCTTAATATATAAAACAAAGTCGGGTTAGTTACGGCTGGACCGATTTTAATAAAATTTGGCATACAGATAGAAAATAACTTCTTATCCCGGGAAGACGAACAAATGAGGATACATTGGTGAGGGGTTACTATATATTTTCACTCGTTCAATCGATATAAAATTTTGGTATACGTATATGGTATACGTATTTATTATACGTAAATTTGGTATGGTTTGTGGCGAATTAGTGTATGAATGAGTACAGCGAATCTTCTTCTTCTTCGTGTCGACATGAGCTACATAATAATAATAGCTCAACAGTGGCGTGCACTGATACTTCATTTGAATTTAATTGTGGTGTAAGTTATTGTTTTTTTTATGTAGGAAGATTAATTTAGCATTAATAGGTCTATTAAACGATAAATAATCATTGTACTTTGAAAAAAAGATAATAACTAACACCACTATTGAATTTAAATGAGGAAGGCACTGAGTACTGCCATGGTACTGCCTAATTGCCTATATGCAATGCACGCCATTGTAGCTCAATTCGTGGGGAAAAGATTAGCCAGTCAGCAGGTTGATAGCGGGGCTGACTGCCCAGAGTGCGCCGGACGATCAATTAAATATCGTCACTCGTGGAGTACAGGGAATGAAAGAATGAATAAGAGAGTGGGTTGTCTCGGGGGTTTTACATATTTTTAATGTACACTTGTAAACAAATGAAGAAATACCTATCTAAAAGAACATTGATTACCGAGTGGCGTGTGTGGTCGAGATGTACACTCGACCAAACGGAATCATGACCCACCATAAGCTTAATTTTCTACAAACATTCTAATACAATTAGGTCGAATTTCGCTTAAAGATATTTCCCTGGCATCAAACTTGTTATCGATTTTATTGAGCAGTGACAGCTAGTTTACCAATTTCTTTTAATTTGATAATATTCGTCTGTAATTGAAAGAGTTGGTATAGGTTTATGAAAAAAGAAAATTTGCTTACTTTTTTTATAGGCAAACTATGCGGATCGACATTTAATTCGAAATTCAAAACATAATTCTAGCTTTATCAAAAACGTAAATTTTCATCCAATTATTAATCTATTGCATTTAATAACAAAGCTCAAAGTTGCATAGACCTCTGACCCGTATTAATACAGTTTCCTTATATTCAAAATATCCTAAGTGCAGCACGATGCTAATAAGAAGAAAATTTTACTGTTTTGACAATTTCATACGAATTATCGGCTGAGTGGGTCATGATTCCGATTTGTTGACTGTACGCCTGCCGTGAATAGTCGATAAGAAACCGATGGCGCCGTCCATACGTTTTGCGTTTGGGTTTCCACTATTTCACAGACAGTTCTTGCTTAATTCACATCATTTTATCACTTTTCTACACAAAACTGTATCCGCCCACTAACTTTTCACGAAATAAGTTGCAGTATTTACTCAGAAAAACAATAATGAAATTCAAACAAAATTTGGCATTTCGATCTTTGTGTGCGTAATAATTAATTATGACAGATCTTCTTATATACCTACGTAACATACGATAGTATATAAAGAAGATGCCATAACAGCGCTGGTTTACATTTTGCTTGATAGATGGCGCTATCTAAATAAAAACTTTTTAACAAAAAATTGAACCGACGAAAACCGAAACTGAAAAGCGAAAAATAACTAATTATGAGTCGGCGCCTCATCCCCTGTTTTACTACCCTTACCCAACTTAGAGTTATACCCTATCCATTAAAAAAAGAATCATCAAAATCGGACCACTCTGTAAAAAGTTATGCGTGGTCATACATAAAAAAATAAAAATAAAAAATACCCGTCGAATTGAGAACCTCCTCCTTGATTGTGAAAATGACCTTTCATTCAATATTGTTCTTTATAAGGTATGGGGGTCATTACAAATTCATTACGACGACGACGTCTGTGGTCTAGTGGTTCGAGTATCGGGCTGCTGACCACGAGGTCGTGGGTTCGATTCCCACAGGACACAAATATTTGTGTGATGAACATAAGTGTTTGTGTTTGTCAGGGTGTTTCATATGTATTATAAGTATGTATTTAGAAAAAAAAAAGTATATAAGTATTATATCCATTGTGTAGTACCCATAGCACAAGCTCTGCTTAGTTTGAGACTAGATGGTGATGTGTAAGATGTCCCAAAAATGTTTATTTATTTGTTAATTTATTACATCAACTCTGTTAAATTGTTGTACAGTGAGATTTGTAATAGTAAAATTTTCCTAAATAAAGGGATTCATCATAATGTTAGTACCTGCGTAAGTAAGCTTCACGCAGCGCTCAGCTCTGGTAATGATCCGGACAGTTTCTAGGAACTATTGTTTCAGTTGAGCGCAATGTTGTGTTCTCAATAATGATATGTTTGTCTGCACTGGTGTCTGGTGTGCCTTAGGTATGTTTTACATCCAAATCACTTCTCGGTTGTTTTTGTGCTTCAAATTTGAGCAGCACTCCGAATGAAACTATTACTCTGTCTTACTTTGAGAACATGCAATAATAATGCCATGTCGTGTAGTATCTACAGAGCGGTCAAGCTGTATCTCCAGATAACACAACCCACAGGCCTGCCACATATTGCATCCAGCCCAACCCCAGTAGTAGAGGGCCAGGCTGCGCGTTGATGTCTTATGTTCGCAAATGCTTCCTTTGAAAATGCCCTTTTGCTACCCGAGGTCTCAGAGCAATAATAAAAGATGATTGTATCGGTCTGGAGGCCGGGCTGCTTACCGTCGAAGACTGTCGCTGCGAGCGCCGCGCCATCGCGTCCACTTAATTTTGTATTATCTTCTAGACCAGTGCTTTTCAAACTGTGGGTCGCAGTCGATTAGAAATTAGACATCAAACTAGTGCAAAGTAAGTAAGTTAGTTACTTTAAGTTAGTTCAGCGTCATAATTAGTACACTTTCTGTACACACATGACGGCATTTTTGTAATTTTTAGGTTTCTGTACCCAAAGGGTGCTAACGGGACTACGCTGTCCGTCCGTCTGTCTGTCACAGGGCTGTATCTTTGTAACGGTAATAGATAACCACTATTATTTACTTTTATTTTCCAGAACATGTGTTGCTATGGTGCATATCACGACAAATACTAAAAACAAAAAAAAGTCTAAACCAAAAGGGGGTCCTCATACAAGAAACCTTGAAGAACATGCATTTTTTTCACCGTTTTGTTCCTGCGCGATCTTTAAAAGGGTAATACATACCAGCGTCAAACTTGGTCTGATTATAGTGCATACTATGTAGTTTAGCAACAAATACTAAAAACAGGGCAAACATAGACATATCTGGTGGTACCTATGTAAGAAAGAGATGCAAAAAATTACATTTCGCGTAAGATCGTTGATGTCTTTTGATAACCTCTCGTAAATTAAATCAGTTTCTATTGGGTATTAGGTCGATGGGTGGTACGGAACCCTTACTGCGTGAGTCCGACTCACACTTGGCCGATTTTTTGTCACATGTCACGCTCGGCACTTTGCTTGACGGAGACTAGTGGCAAAACGTCCCAATTAGGACGTTTTCGAGACTTCAGTTGTGTACATGCAACAACACTGTAGTTTTTAAAATATCATCGCTCAGCAATTAAGAGTCCACCATAGCAGCGCTACGAGATAGATTTCATCTCTTCCCTTCCCCTCACCACAGGCCTTACGTCTCTACGTGCGCGTACGCGGAACCGCAAATGCTACCGAGTGCGCGAGCTCGAGTCGTGGAGTCGCGCATCAGAGGCAACGCGTTTTAGCCGGCTTGTACTCACATTCACATCACCTCAGCTCTACGCACACACATACAAATGCTAACGCATTGTGCATGTACACGACAAATACAAGTAAGAATAAGGTGCGCTCTTTTTTATTAAAAAATATCTCTGCTAGGTAATAGGTGTAGATACCTAAATGAAATGATGATGATGATGGAATGATTGTAGGTACCTATGAGCTATGTTCTAATATAAAATACTCTGGAGACCTGGTGATATTTTTGACTAACAGGTACCAGGTAACATAAGTAGCTAAATGTACCAACATTACATAACAACATAATATAACATCACGCCTGTATTTCCCCGAAGGGGTAGGCAGAGGTGTATAGTACACCCACATTTCGCCAGTTATGTTATAGTCCCATGTAATAGGGGGCGAGCCTATTGCCATTAACCGGGCATAAATCCAGACTCCGGGCTGCTACTGAGAATTTCCTAAAGAAAAAACCCAATAACACTTTGCCCGACCCGGGAATTGAACCCAAGACCCTATGATCAGCAGTCGCGCTTGCGACCACTACACCAACGAGGAAGTCTAAATGTACCGAAATAAAATAATGTCGGTAGGTAGGTCAGTATATACCTACCAATGATTTTTTTACCTACTTATATACCTACAGCTAATTCACAACTTTCTACTATACACACAGTAGGTACAAATATTTATTAAAATATTTTTTTTTAATCTGGTAGGTACCTACCTTGAAACTTTTGGCCGCAATTATGCTTATTTTTTTTGTTTTTGGGAATATTATAAGACGGAACGCATAGCAAACTTTGCCATTATATTTATTACTACCAAACGCTTTGAATTTTGGAATTTGGCACCCCGAAATAGAAAATTATCTGAAAAAAGTGAAAAAAGAGCCGGGCAAAGTTACCTGCAAACCCAACATTGCTCACCTTTGATTTTTCTGAAACTATCAGTTTTATGGCTCTGGTAATAAGACATGTTATAACATAACATGACATCACGCCTGTGTTTCTCCGAAGGGGAAGGCAGAGGTGTATAGTACACCTACATTTCACCAATTATGTTATAAGTCCCGTGTATAGTATAACGGGCTGGTTTCCGCAACTCCACGTCCAAGCGTGTATTTTGCGTACAAGTCTCATGTAATAGGGGGCGAGCAAATTACGGGTTGGATCTAATATCGTTTGGCAAGAGTTCGGGGGTAAAAGGGGTTAAAGTTGGTAGGGGTTGGGTCCCTGATTATACAGGTACTCGGCCAGATTACCTCCTCGTGTGCCTGACGGCTGCTGGTCGTTCGATTCCAAAAAATTGGTACTATGGAGAAGAGCCGACAAGAAACTCCATGGATACACTCTTTTCAAATTATAAATGGTACTATCTTCGTTACTTACATGATATATAAATATTTGTGTAAGAGAAATGTAGGTGAATGGCTGAGACAAATTCACTGAAGAAAACTAATTAATGATTTATAATGATAGATGCTTATATGTGATTTCACGGAAAAACAGTCAATCGAATAATTTGTTATCACTTTGGGCAATGTTATGCAGTAAAAACTTGCTAAGTAGTCGTTTATAATCAAGTAGTAAGTCAGATATCACCACTTTGACTTACTTATGGCAAATTAAATACTAAAGTTTACTACTATTAAAGTAGAAGTACTAAGTATAGTATTCATTACACATAAATAAGTATAGTAAGTTTAGTATTTATTCCGTTTCGTTACACATCGAGACTTCGAGACCCCTTCGTGCCTCGGAGAGCACGTAAAGCCGTCGGTCCTGCGCCTGATCTCTCTCCGGTCGTGTCGAATTGCCGTCCCATCGGATTATGAGAGTGAGGGATAGAGAGTGCACCTGTGTTTACGCACACACTTGTGCACTATATATAATATGTCCCGCGCAGATGGCTAGTCTCCATTGAGATTGGCCGCCGTGACCGAAATTCGGCCGGTAGGACATTATTATTATTATTATAGTATTTATTAATTACATGTCACATTAATCATTATTGCCATGCCTTGGGAAAACAACATTTTATATTTACTTTGCCAGGTGTGGGTCAAAGTGGTGATAGCCGCCTTTTATTATAAATGACTCAAAGAGTTTCATTATTGCCCACCTGTACCTGTGCATAAACTGTCAAGCTGTCATGTAACTCTATATTTTTATCAATGAATACCTTTCTTTCCATCAGAAATGAGGAGATTCGCAGGAGAACGAAAGTAACCGACATAGCCCGAAGAATTGCCAAACTTAAGTGGCAGTGGGCGGGGCACATTGCTCGCAGAACGGATGGCCGATGGGGCAGTAAAGTTCTGGAGTGGCGACCGCGTACTGGAAGGCGCAGCGTGGGTAGGCCCCCCACAAGGTGGACCGACGACCTGGTGAAGGTCGCGGGAATCCGCTGGATGCGGAAGACACAGGACCGGTCGTTGTGGCGATGCTTGGGGGAGGCCTATGTCCAGCAGTGGACGTCTTTCGGCTGAAATGATGATGATGATGATGACCTTTCTTTTGTATAAAAAACTTTTCCGTTACTTTGATTGTGTCAACCCTGTGTGATTTATTTCATAGTAAGGAAATTGTATACATAAAAGTGTATCCGCCACAGGTATACGCCCCAACCTCGAAACACCCCGACAATGAGGTGGAGACCATGTATGAGGATATATCCAGAGCCATGCATGGCTCTAAAACTCAGTTCACTGTTGTCATGGGAGACTTCAACGCGAAACTGGGCAAGCGCTACGATGATGTGCTGCGAGTATTTTGGATATGGATATCGGAACCACCGGGGTCATCTACTGGCCGGCTTTATGAAGAAAGAGTGGCTCTATATGATGAACTCTTTCTTCAGAGCTATTGAAGGAGGTCGAGAAGTTCTATGGACAGTTATACACGTCCACCCGGAAACCCGCTGCAATCCGGGCTAACGACCCAAGAGCTCGATTGACCCGACACTATACCGAAGATATCCCGGACGTCAGCCTGTATGAGATAAGGATGGCTCTGAAGCAGCTCAAAAATCACAAGGCACCGGGTGATGAAGGACTTACGGCCGAACTCCTGAAGGCGGGTGGAAAACCGATCCTTAAGGCCTTTCAGAAGTTGTTTGATTCCGTCATTTTCGAGGGAAGAACGCCACAGGCATGGAGCAGAGGTGTGGTGGTACTTTTCTTCAAAAATGACGATAATGTACTACTGAAGAATTATAGGCCCATCTCACTTCTGAGGCATGTCTACAAGCTGTTTGCGAGAGTCATTACGAACCGTCTTTCGCGCAGGTTTGAGGACTTCGAGCCTTCCGAACAAGCCGGATTCCGAAAAGACTAGCACCGTAGACCACATACATACTCTGCGGCAGGTTATACAGAAGACCAAAGAGTATAACATGCCTCTTTGTTTAGCGTTTGTGGACTACGAGAAAGCTTTCGATTCGATCGAGACTTGGGCTGTACTACAGTTAGGGCATGCAATATTCGCTCGATTTGTCAAGTTGATCAACACTATTCGAATTTTACGAATAGTGTTGATCAACTATTCGAGTTTTTCGAGTTTTACGAATACTTTTTAGATTTTTTAAGATAAAATAATTAATTATTATTTATTTACTGTTGCATTGGAGGATGTCTTCAAGGTTCTGGACTGGAAGGGGCTAGGCATTAACATAAGCGGCGAGTACATCACTCAACTTCGGTTTCCCGACGACATAGTAGTCATGGCTGAGACCATGGAGGACCTCGGTACAATGCTCGATGACCTCAGTAGAGCTTCTGATAGAGTGGGTCCAAAAAATTAATATGAACAAGACAAAGGTTATGTCGAATTCCCATATAGCACCCATTCCCGTAAACATCGGAGAATCTACACTCGAAGTTGTTGAGGATTATGTATACCTAGGGAGGCCTATGTCCAGCAGTGGACGTCTTTCGGCTGAAATGATGAATGAATGATGATGTATACCTAGGACAAACTGTCCAGCTAGGTAAGTCCAACTTCGAGAAAGAGGTCAATCGTCGAATCCGACTCGGTTGGGCAGTGTTCGGGAAGCTACGCAATATCTTCTCGTCCAAAATACCGCAGTGTCTCAAGACGAAAGTCTTTGACCAGTGTGTGTTGCTAGTAATTACTTGCACTGAAACGCGGTCGCTCACAATGGGCCTGATAATTAGGCTCAAAGTCACTCAAAGGTCAATGGAGAGGGCTATGCTCGCAGTGTCCCTGCGTGATCGAATCAGAAATGAGGAGATTCGCAGGAGAACGAAAGTAACCGACATAGCCCGAAGAATTGCCAAACTTAAGTGGCAGTGGACGGGGCACATTGCTCGCAGAACGAATGGCCGATGGCGCAGTAAAGTTGACAGTGGACGTCTTTCGGCTGAAATGATGATGAAAAGTGTATCCACAGTGTTGATACAACTTTGCCAGGTGTGTGTAGATTCCACAGGTGCCCAGCAGCATAGCTGGCAGGTGAGCCGCTGGCTGGTGGTACCTGATGGAAATTGGCGACAGGCCGGTGGTAAAGCCGGTGGTATATGTCGATGCTCCATAACATTGCCCACTTAGTTGGAACACATAGCGAAGTCATTGCGTGTATATTGTTAATGGATTTAATATTTTTGCCTATCGGTTTATGTCGGCCTCAAATACCAACGTTCTAAAACTAGAAATGGATTGAAAATTTAATACGAGCAAAATTAAGAACATTGACAAATGTATAAATTTGCCCATTTCTTCAACTGTAATTTTTCAAAGTAAGATTTTTTACCTATACATATATATAAATAAACTCGTTCTTAGTTACATTTCTCATGTTGTTATTCACTCGATTTATGTTTATTATAACACTACGTATCCAGTGACGCTGGCGTTGTACTATTTATCTACACTCGTATCGTAAAATTCGAATTATGAACTCGAAAGTAATGTCATAATGACATACTTTACGCACATGCACCTGTTATGAATTTAAAAAGTTTCATTACGATACAGTTTGCTGAACAAAACAATGCGGTAATTTAATTATTTTTCCATAACCGCACACTTGAGCCTAACTAAGGAGTTTTTAATGCCACTTCGACCTAACTAAGGAGTTTTCAAACCTTTTTTTTAGCAGTCGTACAGTTTGGCACCAATGAGTACACAAAATTCAGGGTGGCGCCACTTGTCATACATTGAAAATTTTTATCGTTTAAAATCGCGTTTTTGGCAGAACTTTTGATTGTCATATTGCTTTTAATTATATTTAAGTGTTTACAGGCATATTTTTTGTATGATAAAACAGAGATTGACGGAATCCTGACAAGGATAGAAAATTAGTTCCGATTATAATGTTGTCGCCAGACTATATTTTATTATCTGTGTAGGCGCGCACCAGAGCGCGTGCGCGGCCGCGCGCCTGGCCTACTGGATTTGGACATCGTTACTTGTAAATTTATTGTTATTGTTTACGTTATTATTATGGTTTTGTATGCCGAAAGTTTTATTCTGGGCAAAAATATCTGACTATAGCAGTGATACTGAACTGAGGAGAATATGACCCCGCCTGAATTTTTGGATGCAGCAACGTAAATGACTAACAATCTTTTACCAGAGAAATCAAGAAAAACAACGACAATGTTACTAAGATTTTGACTTTGGTATTTTATTTAAAATTGTATGAGTGTAGATAAAATAGTGTATGAAACTGACATAATTAGGTATTAAAACACTCGTGTGATACTATTAAAAACCTCGCCTACGGCTCGGTTTTTAAACTCACACTCGTGTTTTAATAACCCCTATTATGCAACAGTTTCATAAACTACTATTCCCGCCATCCACGCGATTTCCAACCCCGGGTGCGCTTGAGCGGGCTCATTCGTTGCCAGATTCACAAGTTCAATGAATGAATAGGTAGTTTAGGTTTTACTGCAAATATTTGTCGTATTTAGTACAGTCAACCGCACGTCAGTGGTAACAGTTTGACCTTGACACTGTCTTTATTTCGTAACAGTAATTCAAGTGTTACCACTGCAGTGCGATTGACTGCTCTAGCATTCTGCTGATATCACTACCCCCCCCCCCCCCTTGCCTTGCCTTCCCCTTTTAGGATGGAACTTATTATTAATTTTTTTGGAGCATAACTTATTATATTTGGAGCGGCTGCGCCCCCCACCCCCAAGGTTGCCATAACTACGTCCGGAGATATCCGGACATGTCCGGAAATTTGGTTCTTTGTCCGGAATGTAGGGTTAATTCTAAGGTGTCCAGAATGCGGGGGTTATTCTAAGGAGTCCAGAATTTCTTCATCCTCATCTCAACTTCCGCAACGGTCGCAAAATTAGAAATTTCAAAGAAAATATATGGATTTTACTGCAAATTTCCAGGAGTTTCTCCGGATTTTCTTATTTTGATCTAGCAACCAACCCTACCCATGGGCCACTTTATGCGCCCCAATGGTTGGGAACCCATGTTACAGATATAATGTAGGTAATAGGTAGGCACTTCTCTCTTTCTCTCATTTTACGCACGAACATTCAAATATTTTGCATAACATTAATAATATTATTTTGCACACATTTTTCTTGGCTTCCCTATCTTTAAATAGGTACACATTTTGTTTCTTTTACCTTCACTATCAAATGGTGTGTATAATAAATGTACTAATATCGTAAATGCGTATTCTATTAGTATTCTGTCTGGACCGCAGCCGAGCACAGGTCCACCTCGTACAAATGCCGCAGCAGACTGATTGAACGAATTGAAAGAGACAGCGTCCAACGAATTCCGCGCGCTAAAAAGGGACAGCGAATGTGAGCGTGCGAGTATTTTAAAAGGTCGTAAGCACCGAATCATTTACTTGTTTATTACACGAAAACTACTCAATAAATCAATAAATTGACTTGCACAATTGAAGAAATAGTTATTACCTACATATCAAAATAAAAATTATATTGAAATACCGTAGCACAGTCTGTTATTTTGCCTTAGTTGCGGCCATGTCCATTTTATGTTTTTATTCGATAGCTATAGTAACGATAAAGGTTTGGCAGAAATACCTATAGTGTTTTTTTTTATAATTATAAAGTTATTAAGGTTTCATTGAAAAGTGAGAAAAACAAAATTAATTTTTATTTTCGAAAATTGTTGTAATACATATTTAGTTAGTCCTTTAAATAAAGTAACAGCATAATATATATTTAGATAAAAAAATGGGGCATCGTACCTTTGATATATTAGGAGATTTTTTACTTTTACCGATTAACACAAAACATTTTTTTTTCATGTTTTCTTATCACGGTCGCATCTTATTTTCATTTAAATATATGCGTAATGTTATTGTCAATAATACACTAAAATATGACATGCGTCAATAGCAGGAATACGAAGATAGAGAGTTTCTAAATATTTTTGAAATTTCTATGGAAATAGGGTTGTCGCAATTGAATAAATAAAAAAATAAAATAAAAGTGCCAGATATTTCCCAAGTATTTAACTAAAAAAAAAAAAAAAAAAACATAACATAACATCACGCCTGTATTTCCCCGAAGGGGTAGGCAGAGGTGTGTAGTGTGTTAGTATTTAACTAACTTTGAGTAAACTCTTTCTCGTGTCTTTCTGTGTCTCTTTCTGGGTTTCTGTTGTCTGAAAACAATTACTATAATGTTCTCAATGCTCTAAGACTACAACGATACGTGACGCTAACCTAGCAGTCATCATCGGAGTTTGTCAAAACTTCTTGTGATGATAATACGAGTATATTATCATCAGAAGCGTCTGTTACCAATTCAGTATTAGGAATATCAGCAAAACTTTGCGGTAATGGATCATGGGTAATAATACACGCACACCGTAATTGTGAGCTGGTATTTGTGATGACATTAAAGACTTTTCCGTCAATTATGGTGAGGTATAATTTTGGATCTCCGACAACGACATATCCAGCAAAAATTTCCGAATAAATTAGTGAAAGATTTTCAATTTCTTCTTCTACCCAGTTCCTTTCTTCCAGAATCAGATCTTTTGATTCTGATCTGTATTGTATTTTTATTGGTTGGCAAAATCTAAAAGATTGTGGATTTGGGTTTGACCATAAGACAAAACCATCAAGACTTTTTATGCGCAACGGAATGTAGGTAGTAGCAAAGAGGCAGTGTTCGTCATCAATTTTATCAGAAAACGTTTGCTTATATGTTGACTGTCCTGTGCTACCATCAAAACCCCATGAACCCTCAAAAACGCAGTGAAGTGTATCTAACTGTTTTTGATTGCAATATTCCGAAACCCTTTGGTCGCAAGAGTCAATGATTCGTCGAAACGTGTGCATAAGTAAATCATTTAAAGGTACTTTGGCTTCTCGTTCTGATATTTCAATTTCAACATCAAGATAACAATGTTTTTTAGCTTTTTGTATCTTATAATAGGCAGGGTAAATATTAAATCATCGAGATTTGGCACCTTGTTGCATGTAGATATAGTCCTCCACTGATAGTTTTATATCAATCATTAAACAAAGAGCTTCATCAGGAGAATAGGGTTTGGGTTCCGATTTTGACTTTATGGTTCCTGCGATTTTTTTAGGCCGAGTTGGACTTTTCAAGCATTCCTTTATTATAAACTCAAACTCCTGAGTAGAACTTTTATTTAGTTTTTCGCCGGTTTCGTCTGTTACTATTCTCGACATAACTTTAATTAGTTTTGAATGAGGTTCTCCGTCAAGCGATTCCTAAAGATCTTTACGTGCACGGCGCTTTTGGCGATCACTTAAATTTTCATAAAATGTAGATGTGGAACTGGATGAAGCATCAAAATTAGTTTCAGGTTTCGGATCTATTGAAGGTTAGTCAAAGCTACTAGTTCCCGAAGTCGAAGGATTACTTTGTAATAAATGTGTATTTGATGTGAAACTGGAATGAGCGCCAAAAGAAGTTTCAGGTATCGGGTCTTCCAAGTTCTTGGGGTCTTAAAGTTTTTTGTAAGGCATAGCTACTACTTCTCGAAGTTGAAGGATTATTTTGTAATAAAAAATGTGCCTCATCCAATTCTATAATATTTTGTTGTGGTAAAGGACTTTCCTCGATATTCACTTTTGGTATTTCAATATCAAAAATAGTGGAAAGCCAGTGTTTGTTTTTATTACAAAATCGTTTGAAATTCCGTTTACTACTGCAATATAAAGTTCCACATTTACTTAAAAAATTTGAAAGATTGTAATTAAATTCATTGTTTTGGCTATCGATATTGTTCGGAATTCCATTTGGATATAAAGCGTTTAACACGATTAGGCATCGTTCCTCTGAATTGAGATCCAAAGGTCTTTTATGAACCCCGTGCAAATGTGCCTTATCTACCAAAATTTTATAAATTCCCAATTTCGTGAGTGATTTCTTCAGATCCGTGTTCGTGCTTTCGTTGTTAGTCGTTGGAGTTGCCACTCGCTGACCAGCATGAGGGTTGGCGCCCTCATGCCCCCCTTGCATTAAGTCCTCTGGTCGGGGCCCAGAAGGACATCCCCCAGCAGGACGGGTCAGTACCTGCTGAGGCAAAGCAGTGCCATGGGTCTTTGACGGCTCCATGACACCTCACCCCCGCTTCTCCAGATATTATGTATGGAAATTGGGTTTTGACATTCTATCTAACGAGGGCGGACCCCTTCCCAATTCCACATAATATCCTTCATCGAAGATTCATTTTGATGTAAGTGCATGCACTTACAAAACAAAAAAGAATAATAAACAAGATTTGTTACATGATTTGTTAGTTACAGGTGAATCTAATAAAATCGTGTTTGTGAAGACATGATTAGACCAAGGATAATGCTTCAGAAATAGTAATAGGAAATTATAATAATTGAAGAAGCAAATTTATTCCGAGCGAAATTGGTCGTTTGTTAAAGGCGCCTACATTAGTTGACAACCCTAAATTAAAACTTTAAAAATGAATATCTCCGAGTTCCTGTGTTCGTTGCTTCTTATTTTTTTTGTGGTTATACTTAGTAGTGTACTAAACATTTACACACAAAAATAAAATGCGACCATGTTAAGAATGACCATAAATAAAATTATTATGAAATCATGGAAAAAATAAAATTGACGCCTAGGAGAACGCATTTTTTTATGATAAAATAGATGTAATGATGCATTAAGTTAATGGCTAGCGTGCCATGAAACATTTATTGTAAAATGTTCATTATGAAAGCCTAAAACACGTTTCTATGGTTTCTATGGATTTTTCTCGATTTTCGAAATATTTTGAAAACTATGACACTTAAAACCACGGGGGTTTTAATAGAAGTTTTGTTTGGTTATTATCTTTCTAAAAGCCTCAAAAAATAAGGATGGCCGCAACTAAGGCAAAATAACAGACTGTGCGTAGGGTGTCTGAGATCCTGGACAAAACGTGTGCAAAACAATGAATTTTCATGTTATTTTTCCGTCGAGATTTTTTTTTCCAATCGTGTTTTTACGCTTATGCGATCAAAGAAAAAATGTCAAAATTTAATTTTTTCAAAACCTCTAACTCGTAGCTTTCGTAGATATACGAGTTGTGATACGACTTTGGTGACCAAATCCGTGCTGCGGCCTCTTAAAGCGATAAGTCCAGATATTGTTCCACTGAACACTTTAATCCAATCAGTTCGGGATCCGACTTTACTTTATAATTTTGGTAATATTACAGGAACGAGAATGAAGGCAGATAAGGTACAGAAATGACAGGGCTGGGAGGTGGCTCTGATATTTGGACGAGCGACGAGCAGCTCCCGGCCGCGCCCCCCGCGCCCCCGCGCCCCCGCGCCGCGCCCCGAGCCGCGGGCTGTGTATACCTGTGTGTATACTACGTGTCCTCATTTAAAAGATGAGTAGGTACTTAAGTGCATTGATATTAAATCATTTTTACCCGACTGCGCCAGAAGGAGGGTTATGTTTTTCGAGTGTATGTATGTATGTATGTATATTTCTTTGGCACGCTCTGTAGCCTAAACGGCTTGATGGATTTTAGCTTGAGAGGTGTCGTTAGATTCGTCTTAACCGTGAGAGTGACACTGGGTATATTAAAATTACAAAAATCAAAATGGCCGCTTTTTGGCGCCATATTAAATGGCTTCAAAAAATTTTTTTTCCTTCGAAACCTATCGAGTGTGGTATCAAAATAAAGGGTTTAATAAATGCTTTACAAAAATATACACAACTTACATGTTTAAATGTAATTTGGAATGAGAAATGCTAAAAAACAACAAAATATTTAACGTTAAAAATGCATCAGCGCGATAAAACATGACAAAACTAAAAAGTTTAGAATAAAAAAGTTAATTAATAAAACCAAAAAACCCGACTGCGTGTAAAAATAACTGAAAAGATGTAAACAAGACTTGTGTAGGTAAGTTCATGTGAAAGTATCAAATCAACAGGCAGGCGGAGGCTACTTAGGCTATGAACTATGAACTACTTTGACCAAAAACATACGTAGCCTCCGACTGCGTGTTGATTTGATACTTTCACACGAACTTACCTACGCAAGTCTTGTTTACATCTTTTCAGTTATTTTTACACGCAGTCGGGTTTTTTGGTTTTATTAATTAACTTTTTTGTTTATGTATTCGTCTAGATCAATTTAAGTTCGAAGTGTTCTGAACGCAATGCGTGGGAATATGCCTAATATAAATAAATAAATATTTTTGGGACATTTTTACACAGCACCATCTAGTCCCAAACTAAGCAGAGCTTGTGTTATGGGTACTAGACGATGGATATAATACTTATATTTTTTGTTGTTGTATACATACTTATAATATACTAGCTTTTACCCGCGGCTCCGCTCGCGTTAAATTCTGCTAACCCACGTCAGTCCAGTCCAGTCCATTCCAGCCCACTGTCCCGCTGTCCCGCTGCCCCGCTGCCCCACAGCCCCGCTGCCCCGCTGCCCCACTACCCCACTGCCCAACTGCCCCGCTGCCTCGCTAACCCACTATCCCACTGCCCCGCTACCCCACTGCCCCACTGCCCCGCTGCCCCACTATCCCACTGCCCCACTGCCCCGCTACCCCGCTACCCCACTGCCCTACTGCCCCGGTACCCCACTGCCCCACTGCCCGGCTGTCCTACTGCCCCGCTGCCCCACTGCCCCAATGCCCCGCTGTCCCGCTTCCCCACAGCCACGCTGCCCCACTATCCCATTGCCCCACTGCCCCGCCGCCCCGCTGCCCCACAGCCCCACTGCCCCGCTGCCCCGCTGCCACACTATCCCACTGCCCCGCTAGCCCACTGCCCAGCTGACCCGCTATCTCACTGCCCCGCTGCCCCGGTACCCCACTGCCCAACTGCCCCACTGCCCCGCTACCCCACTGCCCCACTGCCCCGCTGCCCCATTATCCCACTGCCCCACTGCGCCGCTACCCCACTGCCCCGCTATCCCACTGCACCGCTGCCCCGGTACCCCACTGCCCCGCTGCCCCACTGACCCGCTGCCTCGCTGCCCCGCTGCACCACTGTCCCCTGCCCCACTGCCCATGGTACCACTGCCCCACTGTCCCACTGTCCCACTGTCCCACTGCCCACTGTCCCACTGTCCCACTTTCCCACTGTCTCACTATCTCACTATATCACTATCGTCCCATGTCCCATATCCTGTCCCTTTGTCTCACTATATCACTATCGTCACGTCCCATGTCCCATGTCCTGTCCCATGTCCCATCCTATGTCCAGTCCCATGTGCCGTCCCACTGTCCTGTCCCATGTCCCGTCTCATGTCCCGTCCCATTTCACGTCCCATGTTCTGTCCCCTGTCCCGTCCCCAGTCCCGTCCCCTGTCCCGTCCCCAGTCCCGTCCCCTGTCCCGTCCCCAGTCCCATCCCCAGTCCCATCCCCTGTCCACTCCACTCCACTCCATCGTACATTACTATCCGCTCGTGCAAATGCATAGAAGCTTCGATCTGTCGGGTGAATACGCAACCCACGAATTATTTTTTTTCTTTCTTTCTTTCTTTCTCAAAACCCATACCAGTTTTTAAGTCAGATCATCACCATTCAAACAAAAAAAAAACATCAAAATCGGTCCAGTAGTTTTAGCGTGATGCTCGAACAAACAAACAAACAAACAGACAACTGACATTTAACAATTTTATAATAGTAGTAGATAAGAAACACCCAGCCCAACACAAACACTTATGTTCATCACACAAACATTTGTAATGTAACTAGATAATCTTGTAGCTTCTTTTCTGAGAACAATCTTTGAAACTTGCGCAGGCGAAATCACTATCATCATGACATGTGTCATTCGTCGTCAGACCGTAACGTAAAAATAGAGCAGGCGGCAGGTGTCATGGCGCTTGCCTTCCATGCAGGAGGGTGTGAGTTTGAACCCGGCCCGCACCACTGACTTTTCGAATTCATGTGTGGATCAAAATTTGATTATCACTTTGCTTTAACGGTGAGGGCAAACATCATAAGGAATTTTGCATATCTGAGAGAGCTTCATACAATTCTCGATGACGTGTGTAGTCCACAGAGCAACCGCAACCTTTGCTCAATGGTCAGGGACTTTACAGATATCTGATGTAAAACTTTTTGTGAGTAAATTTTTTATTTATTTTAATGGTGTAGTCTGCCAACCCGCTGTAGGCCAGCGCGGTGGAATAAGGCCTCAAACTTCTTAGTCTGAGAAGAGTCCCGCGCTCAGCAGTGCAGCAGTGGGACAATAGTGGGCTGATGATGAGGTGGCACGGCTGCTCTGTGGTGTTCACGATATTATCTTAGAATCCGCTGGCCTTAAGAAAGCACGCCGGTGTGTCCACCCAGCCCCCCTCCCCCCCGCGTCCAGCTGCACCTGGCGACACCAGCCCACCGCCAGGACGAACACAACACAGAAATGTCGCTACTCGTTACATGTGGGTAATAATGGCGCTGTGTGTTGCTGTAGTGGTTGTTCTGTTCTTTCTTATATTGTGGTAGTAGTGCGCGCCGCGGAGCTGTGCCGGCGCAGGACAAGGGGGAGTGTGAGTAAGGAGTGACGGGAACAGGTTATATTTAGGAAATGCAATCTGTTGATCGAAAATAAAGTGTCGCGCGGGACGCCGCCCGCAGCGCGCAGCGCCACCTACAGGAGCGCGCTGCACTAGTTTAGTGGTAACGCTTCCGGTGAAAATGTTTATTGATGTACTATTAGCTATAAGTAGTGGGTCATTACATCGCTCGCCGGCCGTCCAGTGTAGCGGCGCGGTGGGCGACTGCGGGCGCTGTAGCGGTCAAACAGTCACCACGAAGATGGAGATGGAAATCTTAAACCTCTCAAATTATAGCTCGTCACTCGTGTTGTATACCTAAAGGGGTAAAGAAAGGTAATAATGATTTTATTCTTCTCTTTAAAGTTAGTAGTACCTATGATTAAACTGCATCGGCACAGCATCATAGGGTTTGTTTCCCGCTGCATCTAACAACGCTTGAACCAATGCCATCGCCTCGTTTAGTGTGGCGATTAAAGGCAACGTTCCGCTAACGAGTTCAACAGCTCATCAGCAGCTGTTTGTTCAACGTTAGCATCTGATAGGACGAACCTCAACAAAAACTAACAGCACGCAACAATTATTGAAGGAAATTGAATTTCAGATGAAAACTAGTAGCGGGGGCTTAGTTACCTATTAGAGTGGGCAATGGTTTCAGGAGCCGTCACGAGCTCGCGTGTACGTAGTCGGTGTGTAGCTGGGACACACTGGGAGCTGTCGGAATGAATAGGCGCGAGGCTGCACAAATGATTCCGGGTGACGAACACGAAGTAATTTCAGTAACAAAGCACGGCGGGCGCGGCTCTGTTCTGTCGCCGGATTCATTCGTTTTCTACGAGTGTCATCGACAGAGCACAATAAACAGTTGAACCCACTCGAGCCGTACCGTTGTGTCTCTTGAGCAGATCCGATGCAAATCCACGGAAAGACTCTAATACATTTTTCAGTTGCTAGAGCAAGTTTCTAGAGCAGTGTGTGCAGTGTGTTCAAAGCGTTGAGTGAGTTCTCTCGACTTAATTGGATGTCTGCTTTGAATTCTCAGGATATTATCCTGCAGCAATCGAAATGAAACAAATGCTTTTTGTAAAGCATTATTTACAAAGACATACCTACACTAGACATTTACTACTTATAAAAGTTTGAGATGTAAGCAGGGAGTGAAACGAAAGGTTTATAGAGCTATAACTAGTAAGTAGGACCTCACTTGTAAATCGTTTCATGCTATTTTTGTGTAATAATCATGCTAATCTTGCTATCAAGCAGTAATGATCGAGCAGCAAAGCGATGTCCTGAATATCAGCAGCACGAGGATAGCTCCCGACCGATGTGAGATGGTGTCTGTCTAGACTATAACACTACAGAGAAACTTGTGAGAATGTGTTCATAAGTAAGTTTAAGTTTATATTTTTAGTTAGTAGTAAATATTTAGCTTTTTGCAAACGATCGCGTATTGAACTTGCAGATCTGGAATTAAATCAAAGGGTGTCTGGAACTTCGGTCCTGGTGGAATAAATTAGTTCCTTATAAAAACCAATAAGATAGATCAAGTTTCAGAGAGTCCAAAAAGAGAGGGAACAGTTTTGGGACAGTGTGAGGGATGTCTTGCGCATTTGCAAAGACAATGAAAGGTTAGTTATGTTAGGGGATTTCAATAGTTGGGTGGGAGTGAAACGTGATGGCTATGAGAAGGTGCTTGGGTCGTATGGAGACGATAGAGTAAATGAGAATGGAAGTAATGTGCTTGAGATATGTTTGGAATGGAATCTTTGTGTGACAAACACTATGTTTGCCCACAAAAAGATTCACATGTATACATGTGAAAACGCTAATGTGAAAAGTATGATTGATTTTGTGATAGTGGATGATAGATTGAGGAAGAAAGTATTAGACACCAGATCGTACCGAGGAAGGGAGGAGGGAAGGAGTCGATACAGACCACTTCCTGGTAGTTTGCCGAATGAGGGGTCTTTTTAAGAAATGGCGACATCGTATTCCGGAACCTTCGACGGTACTAGAAAGAATAAAAGTTGAGAATTTACAAGATGATGAGGTAAAAGAAGAGTTTAAAAGGAAATTGCGTGAAAAGTTTGACGGATCAGATGATGTGTGTGATATAGAAGAGTTATGGGATGTTTTTAAGAAAGGCGTCGTGAATAGTGCTATTGAAGTATGTGGAGTGACTAAAAGGAGAAATGGCAAACAAGAAAAGAATGTATGGTGGAATACGGAAGTACAGAAGGTAGTGTGTGAGAATAAGAAAGCATGGGTAGACTGGCTGGCAATAAGAGCTGACCAGAGAATGCAAAAGGCGACGGATGAAGATGTGGCTAAGGCCAAAAAGGAATATAAGAGAATAAAAGAAATTGTGAAGGAAATTATGAAAAAGAAGAAGGATGAGCAAAAGGATGATTTTGATGAACGGTTATCTGAAGATTTCCGGAAAAACATTAAGTTTTTCTGGAAATCCATAAAAAGAACCAGAGGAAAATCTGCAACCTCGGAGCTCAATAACATCAAAGACAAGGATGGAAATATAATGAATGAGGAAGGATGCGTGTTAAAGAGATGGAAAGAGTATTTTGAAGGACTGTTTGAAAAAGAGGTGATGCAAGTATCGACGGTGATGGACGAAAGGGCAGACATTGAGGATAGGTTTTGTATGGATGAAATTGTAAAAGCGTTGAACAGAATGAAATCAGGAAAGGCTCCAGGGTATGATAGGATATCAGTCGAAATGCTGAAGGCTGGACAGGGCGTGGTGGCTAGTCTGCTGTACCGTCTTTTCAACTTGTGCTGGAGTAATGGCCTGGTACCAAAAGACTGGTGTAAGGCCGTGATTGTGCCGCTCTACAAAGGAAAAGGGTCACAGCAAGACTGCAAGAATTACCGTGGCATTAGCCTTTTAAGTGTTGTCGGCAAATTGTATGCAAAAGTTTTGATTGAAAGAGTGATGAAAGTAACTGATGAAAAAATATGGGATGTGCAAGCGGGATTTAGAAAGGGCATGGGGTGTACGGATCAGGTCTTTTCCTTGCGATGCATAGCTGAAAAATGTTTGGCCAAAGGTCAAAAAGTCTATTGCGCTTTCGTGGATTTGGAAAAGGCCTATGACAGAGTGATGAGGAATGAACTATGGTCTGCTTTGTCTATCTATGGGGTGAATAGCAACCTGATTCAAGCGTTGAAATCTCTCTATGCGGATTCTAGCACTTGTGTCAGGATTAACGGCGCCTACTCTGACTGGTTCAGCATCGATAAGGGTGTGAGACAGGGATGTGTAGCGTCGCCGTGGCTATTCAATCTATTCATGGACAGTTGTTTGAAAGATTTGAAAGAGAGTGAAAATGGTTTAGAAATGAATTGGTTACTTGTCAAATGTCTCCTCTATGCCGATGATCAAGTTATCCTTGCATCGTCGGAGGGGGAGTTACAGAAGATGGTAACAATTATGGATGGTGCTTTGAAGAGTAAAGGAATGAAAGTTAATGTTAGTAAGACAAAAGTTTTGGTTTTTGAAAAGGAAGAAGTTATGACAGAGTGCAATATTTTGATAGGTGACGAAAAGGTGGAACAAGTGAAAGATTTTGTATACCTGGGTTCCATGTTTACGAGAGATGGCAAGCATGTGAAGGACATTGAAAGGAGAGTGAGTGCTGGTAATCAGGTGAATGGGGCACTACACACCTTCATGAACAGCCGCAAAGTGTCGGAAAAGGCACGGCTGGCTGTTCATGGGGGAGTGTTAGTGCCTACACTTATGTATGGTAGTGAAAGTTGGGTATGGCAGAAGAAACATGAAAGCAGAATAAATGCAGTAGAAATGAGAGCTTTGAGAAGTATGTGTGGTGTAACTTTGAGAGATAAAGTAAGGAAGAACATGATAAGGGAGCGTTGTGGAGTGAAAGAAGATGTAGTGACAAAGATTGAGAAAGGTATGTTAAGATGGTTTGGACATATAGAGAGGATGGACGAGAGGAGATTGACGAAACAAGTATACGAAGCGAGTGTGGATGGAAAAGTTGGAAGGGGATGACCTCGGCGAATGTATCGCGATCAAATCGCGGATGTTCTCAAAAAATGCCAGGTTAAGAGTTCTCTAAACCGACGAGCATGCATGACGAGGTTAATGGACGTAGATGAAGTGAAAGAGGTGTGTCAGGATCGTAGCAGGTGGAAATCCATAGTCTCTGCCTACCCCAATGGGAAACAGGCGTGATAATATGTATGTAAGTTTCAGATCTGTGTTGTATTTGCAACTCTACAAAATGCCATGTTTAACGGTATTTTCTAGATTTGCACTGTTTAGTCTATCGAAAATAATCGCACTACTTTGTCATCCTAAAGATTGTTGCGCAGTTAAAAAATTAATTTAGATAATTTCACTTTTTAAAATAAAATACAAATAATAATAATACATGTTTAAACAAGACACAGTCACTGTGTTGTGTCGAAGCGATCTGGTTGTCACATTATTAATCCGTTTTCCCGGTAGAGGGCACCGCGCGCGGTGGTGATGCGCCGCAGTATAAATACCCCATGTTTTGGAGCCGCCGCCGCCCATTCATCAACATACAGAGCGGTGTCGTGATAGCCCGTGTGACATCATGCATGACTCACCTCATCACCGGTGCACAATACTTGCACCTTACGTTACGAAATGATTGCTGGGTATCTTTTTTCCCTTTCCTTCATTCCGGTTTTAAAAATTATGAAAAGTAAACGTAGGTATCTAAATTTCACGTCATCCACTTATCATTAAACAAATTTATTGTTCACAATAACGACTCGATGTGCTACAACTATAATGTTTCAATGTGTGTTTACAGTTTTTTCAGTTGCAGGTCGTTCTCAGAACAAGTTGCATCGTCCGATGCAGACGAACCCTCTTCAATGGCCGTCAATTAGTTTAGAATATGATACGTAATATAATAAACTACATCTACACCATATTACATGACGCCGCGCCCGTGCAAGTGCAAGTTCCACTACAAAGCAGATAAATATGTAAAAGGTTTACTCCACACAGCAGTAGGTCTACTCGCGTTTTACGAACGACAAACGAAGTACGGACTTTCGTTCCGACTGATACTTACATAATGAAGATAGGCACATAAAAAAGGCACAATTAAGATAGACTACGGTTCATAGTCGTATACAATTTACCGGAGATGAGAAAAACAAACGTCAAAACACGATCATCGCATGCGATAAGGGAGCGATGGTTGACCGGAGTAGCAAATTGTGCGATGAATCGTACGATTTATCGAATATCGTCGAACGGGAGTAGACCCCCTGATTCTTCGATCTTATACCTACAAATAATAATTTAACTAGTTTAGGTATATCCTTCTAACATCAAAAGTTTATTGCTGATATAAATTAACCTTGTATAGATTTTTTTTAAATCCAATAATTAAATATAAATAAGCCCTCTTCTCCAGCTGAACTATGTTGCAGTGCCCGACAGAGTCCATAACTGTTACTGTATTTTGAAGCCCACCACCTATGTTATACGTTACATCATGCAATAAACATGTACATAAATAACATGTATATGTAATACCATTGCGTATTGAGCATTGAATTAACTAAATAATATCAAAGGTATGAAACGTTTGACGGCACTATATGTATAATTATGTAGGCACTTAATTTTGACCGAGCAGTAGCCTTTTTACGCACGTGAGGCACTTTGTGGATTTGCCAGATGACTGACCTGCAATACAAACCTCGTCCTTGGCCTGCTTAGTCACCGTTCTAATGCAAAAATTTTGTAAGACAAATTACTTATATTTTTTTCAGCAGAGCTATGGGCGGTGCCATTTAAGCAAATAAAGTTTATTTGGGTGGTCTACAATGACGATTTAATTTTTCAAGACCGTCATTTTACTTACTTAATCTTTCTATAAACTATTGTCTTTGTTTTCGTTTGGTGTAATGTACAATAAAGAATATAATAAATAAATAAATATCGCTTTGTTAGGAGTGGACCTTCTGTAGCTATTTGTTGAGTGTTTAGTTTCGGACTCGGAAGCGCCTTGCGTGGCGCGGTGTGAGGTCATTGACTCCACGTGTTCTAAAACATGCGTGCGCGTCTACATCTGTATGTCATCGTGAGTTGTTGTGGTTGTTTGTTGTTGTTGTTGTTGTATTGCGCAGTACATCGCTACTACATCGTGAACTATGTCACCGTGAGTTGTATCGCGTAGTACACATGTTTGAAAATAAATATTGTTGTATATTTTTATTTTATTTTTTGAATGGCGAATATAATATAGGTCCCTTCTTACCCACCCATCACCACCCATCACCATCACCCATCTCTCTTCATTGCGGGAAAGTCTGCAGTGCCAACATTCTATTCTTGGGAATATCTGACCCATTCCCGGAAAACAATATGTAATCCATAGCTTCTTCGGTAAGTTAAGTTGGTTGCATCGGTACAAGGTATCTCTTTACATCCTCATCAACTAACAATGCTCCATTCACTGCATAGGCATAAGCCATAAGCAGCCCTTTATAGTCCTACTTTGGGCACAGGCCTCCTCTCCGAATGAGAAGGTCCTTTGAACACCACGCTGGCCTCGTGCGGGTTGGCGGACTACGGACACACACCATAGAGAACTGTATGGAACACTCTCAGGTGTGCAGGTATCCCCACGATGTTTTCCTTCACCGTTGAAGCAAGTTACTATCAAATTGTGATCCGCAAATAAATTCGAAAAGTCTGAGAAGCGAGCCGGGTTACAACTCAGAGCTACTTACCCATGGAACGTGAAAGTTCAACCGCTGAGCACATTGCATGTATATAAGTCTCAAATGAACGCAAGGACACACCACACACCTCGTAGATGTCGCAGAGACAGCGATGAGCGAAGGAACAATAACAACAACAACGCGCGACAGTTTTCCGCCGAAGATGCGACGTTTACGGATTTATTATTATAGAGCCAGAGGTTGAAGTTACAAGTTTCATTATTACTGCATCCCAGGTTTGCCTTCTGTGAGAAATCTTGTGAGCCTTCTGAAGTCATTGCTCTGTAGTACGCATAGAGAGCATTCTAACAAAGGAGTAATGACTGATACTACTTTACTGATGTGACACCATTCTTTAATTTTATGTTCTGGTAAAAAGCTTTAATGCTTAGTATTTCAAAAGCTGTACACATTTATTTCAGAATAGTTCAGAGAGACACTGCCTACTTTCACAGTAATTGTTTTTATTTTCATAGTATGTGATGGCGAAACGAGCCAAAGGCCCACCTGATGACCTGATGTTATTATGATTTCGACTAAATCCACATAAACATGTCATGATCATGTGTAACAGCGTGCGTAACATTGACGTGCCTATCGAATAAGTCAGGTTGTGTAACATGTCGCAAGCCGCGCGACTGCTCCCCGCCGCCGCCATTCACCGGCCACTTCCAGTTGTGTACAACACAGGCACGACATCCAATATGTTGCACAACTCCTTGTAACACCTAACGTGTGTCCTGCTAGCTTTCAATAAAATAACTCTAAAATGGCAGTTGCTGTTCCTGGAATGCCTCAATGATTCTGCTGAATATTACAGCATGTATTGTGGACTCATGGCCGAACGCTTCCACCGCAAACACAGCTGCTATGAATGTCAAACATTTCGTCAACATTCGTTGGTTTATGAACACGGAGCTCGCTATTTTTAAACACAGATGAATGTTCGTCCATACATACATGAGCATCAAACATGTCCATATTTCAGTGTCACATTTGTGACCTAGTTAGGTACGCCTTTAATATTCCACGCCATCGCCAACACACCGGCAGCGGCAGCGGGGCAGATAACGATCTGCTCCATGTGGCGGGGACTACAATCACAACCAGGCTCAAGTGCAATGATGACGAGCACGGCTCCAGTCCGCTAGTGTGTACTTGTGTACAACGCACGAGTTTCACCGATGAACTCTACACTTTCGCTCAAAACGTGTGGAAATCGTGTCACTACGTATCACAATGGCCTCCTCGCTCCGGCCCAGTTTACCCGTAAGTACCTACCAAAACGTTCGGGAGAGCTGTCATTACGGACGGAAATGGTGTAACAACAACTCTCAGACGCGACGAGGGTTCCCCGCGAACTGGAACAAAGAACATGACAGTAAACACTGCAAATAATTTACAAAAGGCAGAATACTTTTGAAACACGTCAACAACACACGCCTTGTATAGTGAGCCGGGAGCGGTATCTCTAGCGCTAATTAGAAGCATTGTTATTAGAGCCTACTAATGTTCCGAGCGACCGCGGCCGGGCGACCCCCGATGTTTGCGGGGAACTTGTTATAATTCGGCGCAGTTGTCAGTTGAGTACCTCGTGCTGTTGACTGCGACAATGGAATTATATTTTTTAGTTTATAGCTTCTGAACTTACCGTCTCAGTCCACAAACAAAACGGGACCGAGAATGTTCGGGTTAGTGAGCTATCAAAACTTAAATATGCAGCTACAGGTAATACATTAATCTGTATTTACCCAAGTAACTGGCTGCTGGCTTGGGCACTGGGCAGGTAAATGTCAGAGGTGAGCGCGTTGTCGCCCACGCGTCCTAAAAACGACGCCAATTGATAATTCAGCGAGACTCGAGCAATGGCAGCCGAGAGCACGCTGGACAAGGATCAATGGACGTGGACTAATGAAATGAATATGCATGTTTTTTTCAGAATAGTGATACTTCATAAACAACAAAAGAATAGATCAGTGTTACATCAAAATAAAAATCCAACCAAGAGCATGTCTGGTCATGCTTAGTATCTATAGGGTTCCGTAGATACCTAGGTGACAAACAAACGAAACAAACGACAACAAACAAACAAAATGAAACGAAACGACTGGTAACATGCAACCTGTCAAATATATATTAATCATGGCTATTTTAGATTTTCCGTTTTTGCTTTTCTTGATCTGAGGTTTTTGCAATAAACGACAGCATTGGCGACTCGGAGCATGCGGTAGCTTGTTGTTATACAGCGCCTCCTAGCGGGCCAAATTTCAGAGGAGTGACATGGTGACTCACCATGTCACCATGACACAATTTTAAAAGTAACCTACCTATGTGTTAGGTATGTCACATACACGTTATGTTGGTGACAACACATAGGTAGGTACTTTTTATATACTCAAGCAGAAGGCAATTATATATTCATAAGAGAGTAGTGAGTCCACCAGCGCATAGTAGACCGTGTACAAAGTGGCCCTGTCCAGTACAAAGCTAAGGTAAGGCTAAGGGTTCCTTGTAGGAACTACGGAACCCTAAAAAGGGATGTAGCACAGTGAAGAAGTAACCATCAAAGCTGACACTAATATGGTAAAGAGTTAATAAAATTAAGATGATGCTGAGCACCAATGATATTAATATCATTGCTGAGCACCGACAACTTAATTATGCCAAAAATGGTTTGATCTCGATCATGCGCAGTGTAAGCACACCGAGACGTACACACGGCTACACATCAAGCTGTACATTACAGTTTAAGCTGACCTCGCAATGTATAGGTTTTCCTTACAACGCGAGGTCAGCCTATACTGGTTTAGTACAGCTTGATGTGTAGCCGTGTGTCAGCCGCGGGGGCGCCCCCTGCCGCCCCCTGCCGCAAGTGGCAAGTGGGCGCCCTGCAGCTCCTCACACGACTGTCGATAAAGATGACATGGACAACGTGACTCCTGGGTCCTGGGTGGAGCCGGTTGTCTTTGTTTCACACTGCAATATTCAAGGTCAAGAAAGCTCCGCCTGTGATCCCAGTCACGAATAGATACGAGTAGGTATTATACTAGTTCTACATTAAATTAACTTATCATTGCTCAATGCAGCAGATCTTTTTTTCTCAGCTTGTGATTGATTAGTTAACCATCTCTAGATTGTAATTGGTCACTGGCTGCATCTTATTAGTTCTCCTGAGTTTACTGCCATCATCAAATAGCTTGGCCCGCGTGGTGACAGTCATGTTGGTCACTAGTGTCAATAGGGACCGATTTTTTAAAATTAATTTTTATTAGAAATTTCGAAACTTTTTCAAGAAGAATAACGAACAGTGAAAAAACTAATAAAATATTTCTTAAATTGTCCAAGTTATAAGCTATTTAAATTTGTTCACTAACAGAGACAGCACTATCAAACAATGACGTCATTGTTCAAAACCTTCATAGTAACTTGACATCTCTCTGTACAATGTCCGTTTCGCATGACAAGGACAGAAAATGACACCTCCAAGAATTTAAAAAGCGTGTATCTCTTCCATTTTTTCATGGATTTTGTTTATTTTTTGTACAATGTTGTCCTTTCTGTACCTTCTTTTAAATGATATATCATTTTTGGTCATTTTTAGGGTTCCGAAGTCCTACAAGGAACCCTTATAGTTTCGTCATGTCCGTCCGTCTGTCCGTCTGTCCGTCTGTCCGTCTGTCAGTCTGTCCGTCTGTCCGTCTGTCCTAATCCTTTACAGCTTAATAACTTCTACAGTTATAAACATAAGTAAATGAAATTTTGTTAAAAAATAGTCTGCATATAGATCTCAATTTTAAAAGAATAAAAAAATAGTTTTTACGTTCTTTAGGGGTGGCGCCCATACATGTGAAATGGGGAAAAAATATTTTTTTTCTCTGCACCCCATCGTGTGGGGTATCATTGAATAGGTCTACTAAAATGAAGGTAATGTTTGATACATCACTTTTTTACCAGGTGTACCATCTGCGAAATATAGTCCGCCAAAGTGGCTTGCAATGTGTCCCCCCCCCTGCCATTTCTAAACTATGCAACATAGAAACTTATAATCTTCCACATTGATAGACCTTTGTGAAAACTCTCTTTTAAAATTATTTCGAGTATAATGTGATTATAATTTTTTGAGTTATAGACAGAAAACCGAAAAATACTTAAAACGTCCTAGTTCAAAGGTCATTGACCTTAGAGAAAAATTATCATGGCAAATAATGCTCCTTTAGCTACTTTCTATTTGAAAAAATCACAAAAAGTAACTTTGACATCAATCAGACTTCTTAATTTGGCTTCTTGAATTTATCGCTAGATGGCGCTACTAACAACACGCTCTGAGTCGCGAATGCTGCCGATTATTGCAAAAACTAAAATAGCCATGATTAATATTCGATTTGATTCGTTTGTACACCTACTTAAGGAACCCTATAATACTGAGCATGGCCCGACATGCTCTTGGCCGGTTTTTAACAGTAGTCAACTACCGGATTGGCGTGATGTTGTAGCATCGAATACTAGTCACTCTACAAGTCACGCTCGCAGCACCGGAACCTGTATGCATTTTCGACTGCATGACAGTGGTAACACTTGAATTAGAAAACCACCCTCACTGCTAACGAAATAAAGACGCTGTTAATGTCAAATTGTTACCACTGACGTGCGGTCCACCGTACTAGTACAAGTACTACGACATCACGTTTCCGAATAGTCGCGGCGCCTCACAGCGACTGATATGACTCGGCCCGTCGCCGTCGGCCCACAATTGATATCAGTACTTGTGTGTATCTAGACGTGCAGATAACACGGCCGCGTTTTTACCTTTAGTAACTAGCTACAAGTTTATAATTGACATGAATCGGTTGATGACCTGATATTTTATCAATTTGTAATCCATTTACGCACTTCAATATGTAATCGTTTATCAATAGAAAGAAAAAGAAAAGAAAGAAAAATAGTTTATTGTCACAGTTAACGACGCGCAACATTTAAAACACAGTGATAAACACAAGCAGGCAACTTATAGGTGGGGTTACATAAAAATTAAAAACAAAAGACACATAGGTAAAAAATTAAGAAGGGACAGTCGATACAAAATATAAGAAAAGTATAGTTGACCGCATGACAGTGGCAACACCCAAGTCTGAAAACCGCCCTTACTGCTTACGAAATAAAGGCGCCGTCAGAGCCAAACTGTTACCACTGACGTACGGTCGACCGCACCTAAAATTGCATAATAAAAATAAAATATCTTCGTTAGTTCTCAAGACAACCGGCCAATTGCACGCCGTAGCCGCGACAATGAGGTTCCCACTCAGCATGTTGCTGTGTAACAGATCAAGCCACTACACAGCGCTGATTTTCAGTGGGCACCCCAAGTGTGACACAGACGGGAACCCAACATATACACGTCAGATAAAATAAAAATAAATACATTATACTAAATTCATATCATTAAAATACTAAATACTATTGCTTTATAGTAGAAGTCACAGACCAGTAGGCTTAGTGGTCTGTGGTAGAAGTACATGCTGTCTAATTCGCCTCGCTGGCTTACGGCCAAAATTAATATCCAATCTATCCACGATTTACCCTACTAGATATATGAATTTGACATAAGCTCCATACAAAATATAAATGTAAAATTTCTATCCCTAGTAGGGTAAATCGTGGATAGATTGGATATTAATTTTGGCCGTTAGTTGATCAAACCAAACGTGTAATTCGTATCAAAATGACATTAAGAGATCTTGTTAGAAACATTTTCATATAGAGTAAGGAATTTACTGCCTGGCAGACTGGTAGGTGTGCCGGTCGGCGGTCGGCACAGCTGCCGCACAATTGACTGCAATTATCTGTCACGACTTCCTATTAGTACGCATCCAACTGTAGCGTACTCAATGAGGTGATGTAACGCAGTAGCCCACTACCCAAGATATTCAAGCTCACTCAATTAAACCAAGAGAGTCACAAACGTGCGCCCGCGGCCTGTTGACGCCCTTGATGTTTTCGTCACAGGAGGTGAAGGTAAATAGATATTGTGTAAATGTGCCTTACAATATTTGCTTTGGTAGCTACTAGCTACACTAATTAAACCATGAGCTGTGTCTGGTAGTGAAGTAAAGTACACACGGCTACACAACAAGCTGTACATTTCCAGTATAAGCTGACCTCGCATTGTATAGGTTTTCCTTCCAACGCGAGGTCAGCCTTTCATGGTTTATACAGCTTGATGTGTAGCCGTGTGTACTTGGAATGTCTTACCAACAAGGATATACGAGTAGTACTCGTATTACTTCTAAAATGGTCATCGTTTCGGCAAAGCGGCGCTTGATAAGTGTGTCGATCGTAAAACGCGAGTGGCGCGACTCAGGCTCAGCGATAATTGCAATAATTGAGACAATTGGACAATTATCGGCCCGCAGCCCGAACCGGCCTACTGTGCAGTGGTAACTCCTGGACATTGCACTGCATAGTCGCTGTGTATCTGTCGTAGGATAATCAGAAAAATCGGATCTTTTTAAAATCCTAGGACGATTGCAAAGAACCGGTTAATTGAAATCTATGAAAGTTTTTATTATAATCCGAGCTATTTTTATGATCTGGGATCTTTTCTGATGAGGTTTGATATGTGTGTTTCATATTAGTGTTTAGTGAAATGGGTGAGCTCTTAGCTGTCGCCTCTCGCTAGCCGGCTCACGGTGTGTGCCAGCCGACGTGAACTGGTTCCGTGTGTTATCCTTGTTGATATAATACAACGGGAGTGCACGGGGCTGCCTCGGCCGGCGCCGGCGCGTCCCACCGCCGCGATGTAAATAGGACGTTTGTTGGCGGGAGCGTTGACTTGTTATTCACTTGCTCCTCGACACTTGTGATATCGCAGCAATGTGTCACACCTGACTTGTATGCAGGGACACTTCTGCTATGTATCGTTTTTTAGAGTTTTGTAGTCAAACAAGGAACGTTTAGAGTAATAGTATTAGTAACTCTTAGATTAATAGTAATTCTATGGTTATACCACAAAAATTTAGAAACTTGTTCAAACCGTGTCTAACGTACATCTCCGTAAATAGATAATGTGATGTGATGATGTGTTTAAAGCCCTGCTTAGGCTAAACAACTGTTAAACACGGTGTTGTAGTAAGATAGTTATACTTTTAACCCAGACAGTCGGACGAACGTTAGGTAGGTAGTAGTTGAAACGTGTTACTTATTACTTTTAGCTTAAAGCACACATTTCAGTGATGTAGGAAAGTGACTGGCAAATCGTATGGCACTCGTCGGCCGCTAATGCACCGTTCGCTTCGACCGCTCGGCTCGTGCGTGGACGGTGTGCTTTCTGTTCTAACACGACCTAACCTAACTAGCAGCTATCTGCCGTCAGTTGTTTCTTATCACGGGGGGCTTTGCCCCCAAACCCTCCCGTAACATTTTACCTGTGCCCCTTCGTGTGGGCCTCAAGGGTGGCTCCCAGACCTCCCTTTCGAGCCGTATTGCTGCTCGAGCGGGGGCTTTGACTCCGTTTCTGCATTTTCACGAGTTACGACTTAATCTGGCAGAATATGTAATTTTTTGTTGTTACCAATAGCGGCAGGAGAGCATTATTTCTTAGCTTACCACTAGTGGCAGGATATTCCTCTTTATTAAGCGGCCACTGGTGGCTGACTAGACACTTCCTATTTTATTTCAGTACGCGGGCGAAGCCGCGGGCAAAGTCTAGTCAGCAAATATAACGAATTTAAAATGGAAAACTATCGCGTATGAGTAGTTCTAGGTAAGCTTTTTTAGTTTACGAGTAACAATCAACCAACTGAGTCATGTAGTTTGACAAAAGTTCATAGAAATTCCGTATAAATGAATTGCAAAATTAACTTTGCATTTTAAAATACATCGAGTATGTCTTGTATATACGAATTATGTACAGCCTGTACAGAGGACCTATCTGATAAGAGGAAAATCTGATTTCAGAATGATTGTCCTGGATGCGACTTTAGCTTTACTCATTCATGTCACTCTTTAACATAGATTTGCTGTCATACATATTGTATTAATACAATTATGTTACCTATCATCATCATTTCAGCCGAAAGACGTCCACTGCTGGACATAGGCCTCCCCCAAGCATCGCCACAACGACCGGTCCTGCGCCTTCCGCATCCAGCGGATTCCCGCGACCTTCACCAGGTCGTCGGTCCACCTTATTTATTTATTTATTATATTCTTTATTGTACATTACACCAAACGAAAACAAAGACATTAGTTTACTGAAAGATTAAGTAAGTAAAATGGGCGGTCTTATCGCACAAGGCAATCTCTTCCAGACAACCTTTGGATGGACTAGAATAATGGGAACCGATCGTGGGTAGGTACGGTGTAAAAGTAGGTGCGCACCTTATGGGGGGCCTACCCACGATACCTATACACCTATATACCCACGATATCTATGTCACCTATAAAATGCCTTGAAAACGGTACGGAATTAATAAAGTTGCTTACTTAGTAGGAAAGGAAACTAACTTGAGCCGCCCATGACGTATGTTTCTACTGGGAAGTGACTAATCAAAAAGTGTTCACGTTATCAAAATTGTTAGATGGATGTGTTTATAAACTATGTGATAGTACAATACGGCCGCGTACAGACCAGCGGCAGACCTCGTCGCCGGAGACGCGTCGGCTCGCTCCTCGTGCGGCCCTGCTGGTCACACGCTCATCACTCAGCTAGGTCAGACCTCGTCGCCGGAGACGCGTCGGCTCGCTCCTCGTGCGGCCCTGCTGGTCACACGCTCATCACTCAGCTAGGTCAGACCTCGTCGCCGGAGACGCGTCGGCTCGCTCCTCGTGCGGCCCTGCTGGTCACACGCTCATCACTCAGCTAGGTCAGACCTCGTCGCCGGAGACGCGTCGGCTCGCTCCTCGTGCGGCCCTGCTGGTCACACGCTCATCACTCAGCTAGGTCAGACCTCGTCGCCGGAGACGCGTCGGCTCGCTCCTCGTGCGGCCCTGCTGGTCACACGCTCATCACTCAGCTAGGTCAGACCTCGTCGCCGGAGACGCGTCGGCTCGCTCCTCGTGCGGCCCTGCTGGTCACACGCTCATCACTCAGCTAGGTCAGACCTCGTCGCCGGAGACGCGTCGGCTCGCTCCTCGTGCGGCCCTGCTGGTCACACGCTCATCACTCAGCTAGGTCAGACCTCGTCGCCGGAGACGCGTCGGCTCGCTCCTCGTGCGGCCCTGCTGGTCACACGCTCATCACTCAGCTAGGTCAGACCTCGTCGCCGGAGACGCGTCGGCTCGCTCCTCGTGCGGCCCTGCTGGTCACACGCTCATCACTCAGCTAGGTCAGACCTCGTCGCCGGAGACGCGTCGGCTCGCTCCTCGTGCGGCCCTGCTGGTCACACGCTCATCACTCAGCTAGGTCAGACCTCGTCGCCGGAGACGCGTCGGCTCGCTCCTCGTGCGGCCCTGCTGGTCACACGCTCATCACTCAGCTAGGTCAGACCTCGTCGCCGGAGACGCGTCGGCTCGCTCCTCGTGCGGCCCTGCTGGTCACACGCTCATCACTCAGCTAGGTCAGACCTCGTCGCCGGAGACGCGTCGGCTCGCTCCTCGTGCGGCCCTGCTGGTCACACGCTCATCACTCAGCTAGGTCAGACCTCGTCGCCGGAGACGCGTCGGCTCGCTCCTCGTGCGGCCCTGCTGGTCACACGCTCATCACTCAGCTAGGTCAGACCTCGTCGCCGGAGACGCGTCGGCTCGCTCCTCGTGCGGCCCTGCTGGTCACACGCTCATCACTCAGCTAGGTCAGACCTCGTCGCCGGAGACGCGTCGGCTCGCTCCTCGTGCGGCCCTGCTGGTCACACGCTCATCACTCAGCTAGGTCAGACCTCGTCGCCGGAGACGCGTCGGCTCGCTCCTCGTGCGGCCCTGCTGGTCACACGCTCATCACTCAGCTAGGTCAGACCTCGTCGCCGGAGACGCGTCGGCTCGCTCCTCGTGCGGCCCTGCTGGTCACACGCTCATCACTCAGCTAGGTCAGACCTCGTCGCCGGAGACGCGTCGGCTCGCTCCTCGTGCGGCCCTGCTGGTCACACGCTCATCACTCAGCTAGGTCAGACCTCGTCGCCGGAGACGCGTCGGCTCGCTCCTCGTGCGGCCCTGCTGGTCACACGCTCATCACTCAGCTAGGTCAGACCTCGTCGCCGGAGACGCGTCGGCTCGCTCCTCGTGCGGCCCTGCTGGTCACACGCTCATCACTCAGCTAGGTCAGACCTCGTCGCCGGAGACGCGTCGGCTCGCTCCTCGTGCGGCCCTGCTGGTCACACGCTCATCACTCAGCTAGGTCAGACCTCGTCGCCGGAGACGCGTCGGCTCGCTCCTCGTGCGGCCCTGCTGGTCACACGCTCATCACTCAGCTAGGTCAGACCTCGTCGCCGGAGACGCGTCGGCTCGCTCCTCGTGCGGCCCTGCTGGTCACACGCTCATCACTCAGCTAGGTCAGACCTCGTCGCCGGAGACGCGTCGGCTCGCTCCTCGTGCGGCCCTGCTGGTCACACGCTCATCACTCAGCTAGGTCAGACCTCGTCGCCGGAGACGCGTCGGCTCGCTCCTCGTGCGGCCCTGCTGGTCACACGCTCATCACTCAGCTAGGTCAGACCTCGTCGCCGGAGACGCGTCGGCTCGCTCCTCGTGCGGCCCTGCTGGTCACACGCTCATCACTCAGCTAGGTCAGACCTCGTCGCCGGAGACGCGTCGGCTCGCTCCTCGTGCGGCCCTGCTGGTCACACGCTCATCACTCAGCTAGGTCAGACCTCGTCGCCGGAGACGCGTCGGCTCGCTCCTCGTGCGGCCCTGCTGGTCACACGCTCATCACTCAGCTAGGTCAGACCTCGTCGCCGGAGACGCGTCGGCTCGCTCCTCGTGCGGCCCTGCTGGTCACACGCTCATCACTCAGCTAGGTCAGACCTCGTCGCCGGAGACGCGTCGGCTCGCTCCTCGTGCGGCCCTGCTGGTCACACGCTCATCACTCAGCTAGGTCAGACCTCGTCGCCGGAGACGCGTCGGCTCGCTCCTCGTGCGGCCCTGCTGGTCACACGCTCATCACTCAGCTAGGTCAGACCTCGTCGCCGGAGACGCGTCGGCTCGCTCCTCGTGCGGCCCTGCTGGTCACACGCTCATCACTCAGCTAGGTCAGACCTCGTCGCCGGAGACGCGTCGGCTCGCTCCTCGTGCGGCCCTGCTGGTCACACGCTCATCACTCAGCTAGGTCAGACCTCGTCGCCGGAGACGCGTCGGCTCGCTCCTCGTGCGGCCCTGCTGGTCACACGCTCATCACTCAGCTAGGTCAGACCTCGTCGCCGGAGACGCGTCGGCTCGCTCCTCGTGCGGCCCTGCTGGTCACACGCTCATCACTCAGCTAGGTCAGACCTCGTCGCCGGAGACGCGTCGGCTCGCTCCTCGTGCGGCCCTGCTGGTCACACGCTCATCACTCAGCTAGGTCAGACCTCGTCGCCGGAGACGCGTCGGCTCGCTCCTCGTGCGGCCCTGCTGGTCACACGCTCATCACTCAGCTAGGTCAGACCTCGTCGCCGGAGACGCGTCGGCTCGCTCCTCGTGCGCCCCTGCTGGTCACACGCTCATCACTCAGCTAGGTCAGACCTCGTCGCCGGAGACGCGTCGGCTCGCTCCTCGTGCGCCCCTGCTGGTCACACGCTCATCACTCAGCTAGGTCAGACCTCGTCGCCGGAGACGCGTCGGCTCGCTCCTCGTGCGCCCCTGCTGGTCACACGCTCATCACTCAGCTAGGTCAGACCTCGTCGCCGGAGACGCGTCGGCTCGCTCCTCGTGCGCCCCTGCTGGTCACACGCTCATCACTCAGCTAGGTCAGACCTCGTCGCCGGAGACGCGTCGGCTCGCTCCTCGTGCGGCCCTGCTGGTCACCCGCTCATCACTCAGCTAGGTCAGACCTCGTCGCCGGAGACGCGTCGGCTCGCTCCTCGTGCGGCCCTGCTGGTCACACGCTCATCACTCAGCTAGGTCAGACCTCGTCGCCGGAGACGCGTCGGCTCGCTCCTCGTGCGGCCCTGCTGGTCACACGCTCATCACTCAGCTAGGTCAGACCTCGTCGCCGGAGACGCGTCGGCTCGCTCCTCGTGCGGCCCTGCTGGTCACACGCTCATCACTCAGCTAGGTCAGACCTCGTCGCCGGAGACGCGTCGGCTCGCTCCTCGTGCGGCCCTGCTGGTCACACGCTCATCACTCAGCTAGGTCAGACCTCGTCGCCGGAGACGCGTCGGCTCGCTCCTCGTGCGGCCCTGCTGGTCACACGCTCATCACTCAGCTAGGTCAGACCTCGTCGCCGGAGACGCGTCGGCTCGCTCCTCGTGCGGCCCTGCTGGTCACACGCTCATCACTCAGCTAGGTCAGACCTCGTCGCCGGAGACGCGTCGGCTCGCTCCTCGTGCGGCCCTGCTGGTCACACGCTCATCACTCAGCTAGGTCAGACCTCGTCGCCGGAGACGCGTCGGCTCGCTCCTCGTGCGGCCCTGCTGGTCACACGCTCATCACTCAGCTAGGTCAGACCTCGTCGCCGGAGACGCGTCGGCTCGCTCCTCGTGCGGCCCTGCTGGTCACACGCTCATCACTCAGCTAGGTCAGACCTCGTCGCCGGAGACGCGTCGGCTCGCTCCTCGTGCGGCCCTGCTGGTCACACGCTCATCACTCAGCTAGGTCAGACGCTTTATCATGTGGGTTTGCCAGTTTGTGATAGCAGGCTAGCAGCATGATCTCATCAGGCAAACAGCTATGAATTTAATCAAACACTCCTTTACACTCGATTCTTCGCGATCAAATATTTTATGTTAATAAAACGTGTAGTTTAAATAAATAAATAAACTCATGAAGCATTGGTCTAGTGATTGCAAGCGCTACTGTTGAGCGTGTGGTCCTGGGTTCGTTTTCCAGGTCGGGCAAAGTGTTATTGAATAACTTCTTAGGTTTTCGCGATCACTACACATTATAATAAAACAAAATTTAACCGGATAAATACAATAATACGTAGTAGTACGCACGGCTACACATCAAGCTGTACATTTCCAGTATAAGCTGACCTCGCATTGTACGGAAAGCCTAAACGATGCGAGGTCAGCTTTGTAATATTAATGATGACTAAAGATTCCTTATTTATCAGTTACTGTTACAAACATCAATGTAACTGTTGTCATCATGAAAATAAACGCGTTTTTATAAAAGGCCTTTTTTTAAAGTAGACGGACTTTCCCGAGTAATTGGGGCAACTCCGTCATAAGCATAAATTGATTGGTTTTCAACAGATATTTGCAGCACCCATATTCAGTAAATATTCGAAATTAAAAGTTAATCAAATACATGCTTTAAGAACCTTGATATAAGGTAGCCATCACAATCTATGGCGGTAAAATCATGAAGTGGGGTAAGTCCGGTATATTTGCAAGGGAAGGGATTGTCAACATTGAAATCAGTACAATTATATTTGATTATTGTGACAGTAGGGTATAAAAGGTAAGTATGTTTGTTGGTTGCATCTAAAATGCAATTTGAAATTTGATAATTTTCGGTATTTATACGTGGGACACTCAGAAAGTTTTGCGAAACTAAAAAAAATTGTTCTATACGTACATATATTTTTATCAAATCTTTTCAAAGTACTTTCCACCAGCCTCTATACAAAGATTCATGCGCCTAAACCAGTTTTCAAAACACTTTTTCCAGTCCGCCGCAGACACCTCGTTTACAGCCTGCTCGAACGCAGCCAGCGCATCTTCCGGCGACGAAAATTGTATCCCTTTGAACTGATTTTTTATTTTTGGGAATAAAAAGAAGTCACACGGTGCTAGATCAGGGCTGTAAGGAGGGTGACCCAGGAGTTTGACTGGCGTGCTGTCCAGGAAGTCCCTCGTTTTGAGTGCGGTGTGCGCAGGTGCATTGTCGTGGTGGAGCAGTAGCCCGCGGAGCCCTGTGTTTGGTCGCTTGTTGCTTATAACAGAGAAAACTTCTGGCAAACATTTGGTAGTATACCATTCGGCATTAATGCTTCTTTGATCCCGTAAGGGAATTGATACCAAGTGGCCAGTCAAATTAAAAAAGCTAGCGATCAAAATCTTACCCCCGCTTCTAGATCGCTTCACTTTGGTAGGCGTTGGCTCATTTTGAAACACCCAAACAGTCGACTGGCGCTTGGTTTCTGGGTCGTATTGATAAATCCAGGACTCATCACCTGTAACGATGTCGTAAACACGCCGAGACGAGCCTGCTTCAAATTTGTTAAGCATATCACGGCACCATTCCACCCGGGCCTGCTTCTGAGCATCGGTGAGGTTGTGCGGCACCCAGCGTGATACTATCCTCCTCACGCGAAGATGGCTGTGTAGAATCTCGTGAACGCTTCCCGATCCAATCTTCAATATGTGTTGAATCTCCTGATATGTAATTCGCCTATTGTCTTGGATTAAATTTTTCACTGCTAGCACGTTTTCTTCGGTAACAGCCGTCAAAGGGCGACCGCTTCTTTCGTCATCCCCCAAAGTTGGTCGACCGCGCTTGAATTCGTTATACCAACGATACACGGTTGCCTTGGAAGGGCCTTCATCCATGAATGCCATTTGAAGTCTATCGTACGATTCATCCGGTTTCAGGCGACACTTGAAATCGTATAAAATCATAGCTCTAAAATGTTCCCGGCGCAGATCCATATTTCAGTGAGACACAATACTTTGAATTAACTCGCAAAAAATGTGGAGGGAAATTTTGAAATTGGAACTTACTTATTTTTACTTATAAATAATCATATTTTCGAAAAACATTATAACTGGCCAGTCTCCCATATATAAAAACTTTTTTTCGCAATACTTTCTGAGGGGCCTGGTATGATACAAAGTAATACAAACCAGATCTAGAGGATCTTTAAACCATAGAAAAACTAAACGGTAACAAACAAACACACTTGGCTATATTTGTACTGTTTGAATAATTTAAATTTTTTTTTTTCAAATGAATTATTTTATATTGCTCATACAATAAAAAAAACCACCGTAAATACGAAACGAACTTTTTGCGGCATGTACTCTATTATATTAAAAATAATAATTAATTCCTGTAAATGCTTACAAAACAAAATATCTTTGGAAAATCAACAGTACGACCTCTATACCATAGACTAATAAAATAATTAGAAAAACAAGTAAAAAAACCGGCCAAGAGCATGTCGGGCCATGCTCAGTATTATAGGGTTCCTTAAGTAGGTGTTACAAACAAATCAAATCGAATATTAATCATGGCTATTTTAGTTTTTGCAATAGACGGCAGCATTCGCGACTCAGATAGTGTTGTTAGTAGCCGCCGCTAGATGGCGCTATAAAGTGCCAAATGCAATAGACGGCAGCATTGGCGACTCAGAGAGTGTTGCTACTAGCCGCTAGATGGCGCTGTACAGCGCCAAATTTAAGAAGTTTGTCATTTCAATATAACACAAAGTTACTTTTTGTAATTTTTTTAAATAGAAAGTAGCTAAAGGAGCATTATTTGCTAAGATCATTTTTCTCTAAGGTCAATGACCTTTGAACTAGGACGTTTTAAGTATTTTTCAGTTTTCTCTCTATAACTCAAAAATGTATTATCAAATTATACTCAAAATAATTTTAAAAGAGAGTTTTTACTTAGTTCTATCAATATGGAAGACTATAAGTTTCTACGTTGCATAGTTTAGAAATGGCAGGGGGGGGACACATTGCAAGCCACTTTGGCGAACTGTATTTCACAGATGGTATACCTGATAAAAAAGTTGTGTATGAAACAATACCTTCATTTTAGTAGACCTATTCAATGATATCCCACACGAGGGGGTGCAGTGAAAAAAAATTTTTCATCCCCATTTCACATGTATGGGCGCCACCCCTCAAATACGTAATCAAGATTTTTTTATTCTTTTAAAATTGAGATCTATATCTATTCCATTTTTTGACAAAATTTCATTTACTTATGTTTATAACTGTAAAAGTTATTAAGCGGTAAAGGATTAGGACAGACGGACAGACGGACAGACGGACAGACGGACAGACGGACGGACATGACGAAACTATAAGGGTTCCTTGTAGGACTACGGAACCCTAAAAATTACCAAACACTCAACAATATGACTTGCCTTAATTAGGTAAAATTTTTAAGAACTTTCAATAATTCTTTAAAAAGATTAATAAATCAACAATGGACGGTGTATCCTTATTATGAAATAATTGCCATAATAAATAATTACTACAACTAAAAATCTTTGGAAGATCAATATTACAATTACTTTGTCTATATATATTTTTTTTTTTTTTTTTTTTTTTTTTTGTTTTTTTTTTTTTGTTTTTTTTTTTTTTCTTTGTCCATGTACCCATAATTTGTACGTTGTTCCTGTTTACTACTATTTTCATGGTGTACAATAAAGTATATTCTATCTAACTATCTATCTATTTTGAAATGGCCGGTAGCCTACCAAGAGTGTTTGATTTCCATCTTTTATTATTCAAATGATCCATGATCGTTATTCTTGGTAAGTTATAAATATGAGCAGCCTTATATTCACTTAATTCCCAACTCCGGACTGCTCGCATAGCGTCTAGTTAATTTTCTTTAGTGTAAGACGATTTGTTTGATGTTCTTTTGTAATATATAATGAAATAAAGTTATTTAAATCGGATAAATGACTATTGTAGAAATTATATGAAACAAGACTCCTATCCTATCACATTATCATGATATATTTCTAATGAAGGCATATTAATAAAATCACATTACTTATAATTCACAAAAAAACTGCGAATAAGAAGCTTTGACGTTTAACGAAAACGCTTATACCAAAAAAGGTTTACTACATCTGCCTTGGGGCAAGATCGGCACATGACGGTCTTTCCCTAAAATACTAGACAGTCTTCCCCCAATATTAAATTTATACGTTAGGTTTTTAACACAACTAATATTTCTGTAAATATAGATTTAAATTCGATTTGAATAGAATAAAACAAAACAAAAAAATACAAGCTAGACACTTACCACTACAACACGTAAAAATCTGTTGATATTAACATTTCACGTTAGCAAAAATATCGACATGACTCACTTGTGTTTCAACTTGTCAACTACAAAAAATTAGGAGACCATTTAATTGTTATTAAACTCAACACAGTGCCATCTATATTTTAAAGTTAGAACGATATAGTGGCTCAGTTTTACCAACCGAGCTGTTAATGTCGTAGCTATTCAGAAACAGCCTAGAGAGGCGGTGTACGGTGTTCCCCCGTAGACGAACTTCCCCACCTTGACCTTATTACACCTCTACCTACCCCTTCGGGGAAATATAGGCGTGATGTTATGTTATGTTATGTTATGGTCGCCGCGGCGCCGCGGGCCGCACCACAGGCCGCACGTCGCCGCCACCCATTTGACTACTGACACGGGGCCCATGCGGCCCGCGCCTCCCCTCCACGTGTCAGCTACACAGACGACCTGTGCTCTACTTAAACAATCAGCTCATTACAAGCTGACGGAAATCACCACTAGTATGATGAACATTGACCTACTGTAGTAACATCTAGAATAATCGACTTCCTTTTACATAAATATGCAGCTTGAGCTGTATACAAAACGAATCTTCCACTACGTGCCCTATCTAGTGTACTAGTGTAGATACGGACGAATGTGAATAATATCGTTATTGTTTTGTTATAGGAGCAGTGAGTCAGGAGCTATAATATCAACATCTTAGAGCTTTGTTCATGAACGCATACCTTGTGTAAGAGGGTATTTTTTTTTTGAATATATTTTGCTAGAGGTGTGACTAGTGGAAACGTATAACAACGATAACAGTATGGAACAAATCCCGTGGAGCAATAAGTGGGTCACCGCGTACGCGACACAGCTCCACAGCATCGCTCTAGTGTGATGCTGATTTGCGTCGCGGCGAGGGTCATGCGGTGCGGAGCGGAGCGGCTAGATGGATGTTCGCAAATGGCTTTTTAATCTGCGAGAGATCGCAGCCTCACGGACGAGCGACACGCGACGTGACGCGCAGCGCCTGCCGCGGCCGGTAGCTCCCACAGCGACGACACGGAGCCACACAACATCGAGGATTCGCTCATATCTCGTCAACGTACTGTCACCCTTTATTTTGCGCTTCTTGTTTCACCTGTTGTGTGTTTTACCTAGTCGTTGCTAGATGCAGATAAAAACTGCAAATGAAGGTTACATGCTGAAGTTGACAGTCTACCACGCTATGCTTGTTTATGTTACCTGTCCTAACAGTGTTAGTTTAACACACTTAACACTGCATACTTTTATTTTACAACAGTAAAATATAACGTGGCTGGGGGGGACTGGATGCGGAAGGCAGAGGACCGAGTTTTGTGGCGCATCTTAGTGGAGGCCTGTGTCCAGCAGTGGACTGCGATAGGCTGAGTTGATGAAAAAAATATAAGTATAAAAATATGTTTACTTAACAAGAATTCAACATAAACTACTCATAGCCCGGCTACAGATAATGTAAGGCCCGGTCAAGTTACAGTAAATTAACCTGAAAGTTTTTGGTAAATCACATTAGAAAGAAAGAAGAAAGAAAGAAACATTTATTTGACACAAAGCACATAGATACACAGACACAATTCAACAGGAACACAATTACACTTATACTTGAAGACGATGGCACAGATTAGACGTCTTCTTCCGTATCAAGTGGTGTCAGTCGTCGCCGCGTCGTGGTCGCAACACCGCCGGGCCGCGCCGGTGCCTCGTCCACGGCACTACATTCCAGTGCCACAATCTCTCGTATTTTTTCTCCTCATCCTCATTCGCTGCATACCTACCCCAGCTGTTGGTAATTACGAAAAAGACCGTTGTTACTTTTGTTGTAATATCCTTAACGTTTCACAGATAGAATAGTTTTACGCCGAAAAACGTTTGGAAACAATCCTCGCTCATTTGTATGTAGGTATTTTATTGGTGACGTTTGGTTTCGGAACTGACTCAAGATGGAGGTCGAGCTGATCTTAAATTCAGAATACAAATAACGGTTTTCTATAAATTACTCATTCTACCGGCGGTAAATGTCATGTCTCTGAAATTACTATTTAAATTGACATGCCGTCGTTAAACTTTATGAACAAGAAGATAAAGATAAAGATATTTTATTTTGCAAATATGGGTACATTACATGGTAACATAACATGGTGGTAAACACAATAAATAAAGTTCAGCCATATTTTACCAGTTGGCATGCAAAAAAAAAAAAAAAACAATTTAATTAATGTGAGCATGACATGAACATTGTATGTATTTCAAATATTATTAGGTATACTATATAAATCATTATTAAAAGACATTATGGTGTAATAAAAAGCAAAATAAAAAATGCTAAGTCAGTAAATTAAATTAAAATCAATAAATCAGAAGTCAAATAAATAAATTTATAAAATTTCATTTTAATATTTTACAAAGTCTTTTTCGTTCAAAAAGAAAAAAAAAATACTCACAATAGCTAGATCAATAGATCCCTCGCCGACTACTTATTATTCGATATATGTATGTGTCACCATCACCACGCTACACGCTGCTGAGTGCTGACACTACGTGATTACACATAAGGTGCGCACTCTGTGTCATAAGTGGATAACATACTTTTCTCGTGTAATCGATGTTAAATGCCATAGCCTCGTATTGTAGCTTTGTGCATCCCATCGTCATTATCAACCAATTCTGTCTATATAGTTTTGTATCTATCATAAACTCAAAAACAAAAATCTTGTGTAAGCTCATAGGATAGTTACAAGAATTACTAATTTTCAAATTGCAACTGCTTCAACTCTGACATATTGTCTAACTTACGGACTAACTTTTGCCATTTTAAGGCTTTCCAAGCTCTTAAAGTCCTTCGTTAAAAACAATTTGATAAAATTCAGCGACAGCCTTATTCCGGCTTCATGGTCCATTGTTAAGTACCTAAGTCTTAATTATCTCTGGAAATTTCAAGCGTATGCTCGGTCCGTGGGCTGTTTTGCTCAAAAACGTAATTTTTCAAATCTGATTATTCATCAACCACTTACCTTACGAACATATCAATTACTAATAATTTTAGGAAATGTTATGGTCTAAATAGAATATAGTTTATTTTGTTCGATTATTAGAGTATTTGTGAAATCTATCAAGATAACTGAACAGAGGTTTTCTTAATTTCACTTTCAGCGTCAATTTCGAAGCTTCAAATATCTGAAATCACTGACAGACCTAACAAACAAAATTTTTTTACCAACTGGGAAGATCCTTAAAAAAAAAGTTACTAGAAAGGATTTTTTATTTTAGGTTAAATACATAAGAAATAAAAATCCAAACAATGTGAAATTATTCAGAAATTATAGTCGATACAATCATTATTTTCACCACTATATCTTACATAATTTAATATAACAATAAATTACTATAATAGAAGAACATATTCTTTGAAAACTTACACTTGAAAATTTCAACTAAATTAACTCTATAATTTTTTTATAAATATTTTAAAACTACTATAAAACTTCGCGTTCGAATCGATTCGAATCAAGTCTAAACACGATATTCTGTTTCAATCTCAAGAAGGTTATATTTCCATAAGTGAGGTTTACCATCTACTAATAAACCTTGCTGTTCCTTTGTGCCAGGAAACAAACCCTCAATGCAATTCTTTTAAATTTCAAGGAATTTAGATTCGTTGCTTCAGCCACAATTATTATTATCCAAGTCTGAGATATTGCTTCAGTTTCAGACAACTTCATCCTCTTTATGAATTTTTTTCCTGACTGTCATATTATCTGAGAAGCATTTAGAAAACAATTAATATGAGATGAGACCACTGAAGTCATGGTATTATCACTGTCAGATAAGGCGACTAAACAATACTCAGTAACACTATAAAGGTGTTGGGTTTTTTCTGTAAAGGTGAAGGAATCTTCGAATTATAATTATTTCAAAAATATTTAATTCCTTACAGAACAATTTAAGAATGATGCTTCATAAACTTCACTCAACTCCGTTAGATCAGCATTATCATTGATAATAGGTTCTTAAGTACATATATACAGATGTTCAAATAAAGAGATATTTCAAGTGTATTTTTAAACTACGACCAAGTCGACCAAAATACAAAGGTACTTGGGATCCATCTTAAATTAGATCCTGGTAGATATGTTATTCTTATACAACGTGTATCAGAAATGCGTGGTCATATTTGAAGAGCTTATTCTGGGGATGCTAACGAACAACTCTTACTATGGGACCAACCCTGAAACCGCGAAAAAGAAATCAGCTGATCATTACATTTTGTCGAGCGACATCGATGATTTAGTAGGGAACAGCTGATATTTTTTTCGCGATTACAGGGTTGGTCCCATAGTAAAAGTTGTTCTATGCTATGCCCTGAATGAGCTCTTAAAATATGACCACGCATTTCTGATACACGTTGTATATTACTTGGTAGGTTATTCTGTTAGCACTTAGAAGTGCACAAATAATACAGACATTATCTGTTAATACAATTGATTTTTCATCTTATTGTGTCAATGGTTCATAAAAGTACCTACAACTAAATAATGAAAATAGTGACACAAGGGTACAGTAAAAAATAACTTTTTTGTTAAAAATATCTATACCTTACAGTAGAAAAACAACAGGTATATATTATGCTACCTTATTTCCTTTGGGACCTAAGATTTGTCTTGTTATGACAATAAGATATCCTACAAATTATCCATAAAGACTGGGAAAGCCAGAGTTAGGTAATACTGAAAATTGTTTATCAGTTATAAAAAACCTCATAAATAGTAAAAACTATTGGTCGTAGGATTAGACAAATAATGATAGACAGTGGCATAGACATCAAGAAATGTAGGTACGTACCTGAAGGTCATGCCTTCACCTCAATGGCAAATAGGGAAGGTGTAACATGAAGTTTTTGCAAACCAAGTTTTATGAATATACCTCTAATAAAATAAAATAAAATAAAAATTACTGCTAAGACCGTGTGTAATGTTACTAGTATAGTATTATATTATCTGTGGTAATGTTCAGACTGATTGGTAATTATGTAATCTACACTGAAAAAAAAAACATCAATTTTTCGGTAATATTCACCGCTTTGGTCAGTAAAAATAGAGCCTATTGTCCAAAGAAGTAAAACTAACTGAAAAAACAGTGAAAATAACTGAAAAAAACAGTGAAAATAAAGTCAGTAATAATTTATTTTAACATAAAAATAAGTTGCCTGAACCGTTTTTTTTTTCTGTACAAGAACAGTAAAAAGTCTCGTTTTTTTTTTTTCAGTGTAATAATAAAGAGTACTTTCTTGTGATTTTTATTTTTTAATTAAGTGGATAGTTTCAAAATGATTAATATTGCAATAAAAGGTTGATTTGATATTTCTGATATTTTAATTATCTCGGAATGTTCAATACTTATTATTTATTATTTTTAACGCATTTTACGCATGCGAAACGAAATCTAACGATTTAAATTGTGGAAAGAAAAAATCGCTCACGAGCAGGATTCGAACCTGCGACTCCTGGCTCAGTACGCCAGTGCTTTAGCCACTAAGAAACACTGTTTCTTAATAAGATATCGCTGACGTCACCCAAAGATGTACCAAGTGGATGAGAATTTCGTTACCACGAGCAGTGTTCACGGTAGCTTAGTGGCTAAAGCACTGGCGTACTGAGCAGTGTATAATCTATGTACTGAGCTAGGAGTCGCAGGTTCGAATCCTGCTCGTGAGCGATTTTTTCTTTCTAGAGGGCTGAACCTCACCACAGGTGTGACCAAGTGGACCACTATTACTTTACTTTTAGCGTAAGTAAAACATTTCATGACAGTTTTGTGAAGTTAGCCGGCACTTCTTGTTGCGGCGGGTGACGGGGGGCGCGGGTGGGGTCTCATAATTATTATCAAAACAGCAGTTGACCTTTTTCGCGGCTACAAGGGCGCGCCCCATAGAGAGAATTCCGATGATACATTCGTAATAAATTATTAATATAAACGTGCGCCCAGGAGCTGACAGACAAATACGTAGAACACCTCATTCCGTTGTTGATCTAATAGTCGCAAGTCGTAAGCGGGAGTGCCTAGTGTTAGGTCCTGGACCCCTTGCTTCAGTTGTCAGGTTTGGTTATTACTTTGTAGGAAATCCTTAGTAACAGACCCGAGGTTTTAACCAGCTCCAAGCGACGAAACCATAAAATAGTCATGATCCACTGCAGTAGGTAACATGTGCTCAGCGATAGGTACGTGGGACACTCAGAAAGTTTTGCGAAACTAAAAAAAATTGTTCTATACGTACATATATTTTTATCAAATCTTTTCAAAGTACTTTCCACCAGCCTCTATACAAAGATTCATGCGCCTAAACCAGTTTTCAAAACACTTTTTCCAGTCCGCCGCAGACACCTCGTTTACAGCCTGCTCGAACGCAGCCAGCGCATCTTCCGGCGACGAAAATTGTATCCCTTTGAGCTGATTTTTTATTTTTGGGAATAAAAAGAAGTCACACGGTGCTAGATCAGGGCTGTAAGGAGGGTGACCCAGGAGTTTGACTGGCGTGCTGTCCAGGAAGTCCCTCGTTTTGAGTGCGGTGTGCGCAGGTGCATTGTCGTGGTGGAGCAGTAGCCCGCGGAGCCCTGTGTTTGGTCGCTTGTTGCTTACAACAGAGAAAACTTCTGGCAAACATTTGGTAGTATACCATTCGGCATTAATGCTTCTTTGATCCCGTAAGGGAATTGATACCAAGTGGCCAGTCAAATTAAAAAAGCTAGCGATCAAAATCTTACCCCCGCTTCTAGATCGCTTCACTTTGGTAGGCGTTGGCTCATTTTGAAACACCCAAACAGTCGACTGGCGCTTGGTTTCTGGGTCGTATTGATAAATCCAGGACTCATCACCTGTAACGATGTCGTAAACACGCCGAGACGAGCCTGCTTCAAATTTGTTAAGCATATCACGGCACCATTCCACCCGGGCCTGCTTCTGAGCATCGGTGAGGTTGTGCGGCACCCAGCGTGATACTATCCTCCTCACGCGAAGATGGCTGTGTAGAATCTCGTGAACGCTTCCCGATCCAATCTTCAATATGTGTTGAATCTCCTGATATGTAATTCGCCTATTGTCTTGGATTAAATTTTTCACTGCTAGCACGTTTTCTTCGGTAACAGCCGTCAAAGGGCGACCGCTTCTTTCGTCATCCCCCAAAGTTGGTCGACCGCGCTTGAATTCGTTATACCAACGATACACGGTTGCCTTGGAAGGGCTTTCATCCATGAATGCCATTTGAAGTCTATCGTACGATTCATCCGGTTTCAGGCGACACTTGAAATCGTATAAAATCATAGCTCTAAAATGTTCCCGGCGCAGATCCATATTTCAGTGAGACACAATACTTTGAATTAACTCGCAAAAAATGTAGAGGGAAATTTTGAAATTGGAACTTACTTATTTTTACTTATAAATAATCATATTTTCGAAAAACATTATAACTGGCCAGTCTCCCATATATAAAAACTTTTTTTCGCAATACTTTCTGAGGGGCCTGGTATTTCTGTTTCATTTGAAGTTCAAGTAATATATGTACTGAAGTTGGCCTGCTCCAGTGCTCCCATATTATTATGTGGTGGTTCGGACAAGCTTTGCGCGCCTTGTGTCATGCCGCACACAAGGCGCGTTCTGTTCGCGCTGTGAACTACATGTTAAGAATTATCACGTTGTTCCGTGTAATGAAGCCACTTCAAACGGCACCGGCTCTCCCACTACAACTCTGTATAAGTGACGCGATTCTCGTTTGTGGCTGCCAATATCTTTATAAATATTGTATTTATGATAGTATTGTTTCTGTTGCCTTTGTTGGCTAGCTTTCAATATAACAAGGCATTGTTTAAATGGCACCCCTCAGCCCTCCCAGAAGATGGACAGCCTACCTGATACAGATCGGTACTTGTTAGCTGTTGGATAAAATGAGCACTGAAGCATTCGTAGCAGATATAGGGAATGTTTATGTTTATCTTGCGGCTGATAATTTGAACTTGGCAAGTCTGCTACTACTTGGCTTATAAATCTGATCTCCCACTGGAGATACCGTTTTCCTTGGTTAACATAAATGCTTGTGTGCTTGAGACAGTTGGTTTTTAGCTTAATCCCGTCACATAACCACATAATTCTGATGTAGTTTGGCAGAGCGACACACGTCCAGAATGCTGTTATTTCAGGGCCTCACAAGTTGATAGCGTGGACTGGCGTGGAGCTCAGACTCAGTCCGCCTGCACGATCTATTAACTTTTGAGAGAGACTGAAATAAATTCAATTAACTGCGGTGTCGCTTGGTTTACGACTCGTTGTCGTATTTTTATTTCAATTCACGATTAAATAGAATCGCGTGTTGTGCCACGCAATACTATTTTATATTGCAAGGACAAGCGTCACTTGAATGTATATCTACATATGTTTTTTTTTTAAATATAGTGCCACTTTGAATCCGTCTTAATTATGTCCAGTTATCAGTCGCAGGCAGAGGACCTAGTGTTGTGGCGCAACTTGGGAGAGTCCTATGTCCAGCAGTGGACTGCGATAGGCTGAGTTGATGATGATCAGCTGCAACTTTGAAACCAACGGGTTTTCAAGTATCAGACTTTTACTGAATTCTAGAAGAGATAAGCAACTTTATAATCTTCTCAGGCCCCTAGAAACGTACACAACACTGGAGTACCCACATTATAGTAACAAATTTAACACATTTGCCCAAAGTCTGCTGTATTAGGAAGTTCCAAACAGTCTTTAGAGAGCGGTTAGTGTTATCGGAGATAGCCTGCACATCCCACCCATGCGTCACGGTGTTGCCCCAATCAGACACGAGCATGTGGGCTTGTGTCTACACAACCGAATACAAGCAATAAGGATCACACCCGACGACGGCCGACAACTCCCGACTAGTCCCGACGTTACGCGAGCAACCATGCCGCCGGGAGCTAGCATGATACGTGTAGAGCTGAACAATTAGTATGTACCTAGTTGTTGTGGTTATTAAAAGGGTATTGAATCAATTGATGAAAAAAAATCCATATGAATCTATTACGGCACGTGCATTAAGCCTGATGACTTCTGACTGCTGGTATAACCTTTGGACAGCAGATTGTCCACACTAGTTTTGAGACGACGGCAAACCTTAGAAAACATTCGCCTTGTGCAAAAGCGCAAAGCACCAATATTCAGTTTTTAATTTAACTGTAAATAGATTCTGAGTACGAGAACCATGCTAAATTGTAGGTACATTAGCAGCAAGGTGCATGAGCATGCATGGTGCCGCACGAACTCCTCATTTATTTGTTTGTTATAGGCAGGGATGATTTCAAAGTTTACGTTGTGTAATCGTTATCCTGCTATTACTGACTGATATTGCCAGCGGAGAATACGAAGAAGTCCGGTGACGCACGAGCACATGAGAGGGGTTGAGGGGTGCGCGGGGCGCACCTGTCCGAGCTCCACTCGTCACAGGCTGTGCCAGCATTCAGCAGAACGTGACACGGGCGACCATACGTCGCTATATCTCCTCGCGAGTCAGTGTCGCGCCGCGGTTACGTGTAACCGCGGTTACCGGTTAGAGGTTTGCACCGGAGCACTGAGTACCGGAGAATCACCGGTGAAAACCGGTGAAATTATTCGATTGAAAACACCAAAGAAAAACCGATTGATCTCCGGTTATCATCGATCATTCGGAATACATAAATAAAAGATTTATTGCTCAACACTGTATTATTTCTCATTTCGCTTATTTTTTACGAGTTTAAATATTTCGGATTTCGGATACGAATATACTCGAAGCGTTGTTAAAATGATTCATCTCGCTTGCTACATCAGCCAAATAGTTCATTGCAATGTACATGATTATCTTGTTAATTTTGTCTGGGTGCCGATTTCTTTTTAACCGACTTAAAAAAAAGGAGGAGTTTATGTATTCGGCGGGTTTTTTTTAATACGGGTGACAATCGTAGTTTTTTTTTATGTACCAGGCCCCTCAGAAAGTATTGCGAAAAAAAGTTTTTATATATGGGAGACTGGCCAGTTATAATGTTTTTCGAAAATATGATTATTTATAAGTAAAAATAAGTAAGTTCCAATTTCAAAATTTCCCTCTACATTTTTTGCGAGTTAATTCAAAGTATTGTGTCTCACTGAAATATGGATCTGCGCCGGGAACATTTTAGAGCTATGATTTTATACGATTTCAAGTGTCGCCTGAAACCGGATGAATCGTACGATAGACTTCAAATGGCATTCATGGATGAAGGCCCTTCCAAGGCAACCGTGTATCGTTGGTATAACGAATTCAAGCGCGGTCGACCAACTTTGGGGGATGACGAAAGAAGCGGTCGCCCTTTGACGGCTGTTACCGAAGAAAACGTGCTAGCAGTGAAAAATTTAATCCAAGACAATAGGCGAATTACATATCAGGAGATTCAACACATATTGAAGATTGGATCGGGAAGCGTTCACGAGATTCTACACAGCCATCTTCGCGTGAGGAGGATAGTATCACGCTGGGTGCCGCACAACCTCACCGATGCTCAGAAGCAGGCCCGGGTGGAATGGTGCCGTGATATGCTTAACAAATTTGAAGCAGGCTCGTCTCGGCGTGTTTACGACATCGTTACAGGTGATGAGTCCTGGATTTATCAATACGACCCAGAAACCAAGCGCCAGTCGACTGTTTGGGTGTTTCAAAATGAGCCAACGCCTACCAAAGTGAAGCGATCTAGAAGCGGGGGTAAGATTTTGATCGCTAGCTTTTTTAATTTGTGTTAATAGTCTTGAATGAAACGAATCAAATTCTTCGGATACTGTATTACAATAATATAAATACAAGGTGTGATTGGTGTCACCGTCGACGACGCAATGCTAATGAGAGTGCGCGCGCGCGCGGCTCGGCCGGCGCGATCACGCCACGATGATATACCTAGGTAGATGGATGTATGTATGGGCATGTTTGTATAAACAATCTCCATCGCCTCGAAAAGTAATATTTATTCTGCATCAACCAAAGGGCAAATCTTGTTGATGGCCCTTCTTAGTATTCCTTTGCTTGTCTTCACATCAGCGACTCTGCAGGCTCCGTCAGATCCGGGGTAAACGGCAGTTATTCTTCCCAGCGGCCATTTCATTGGAGGGTTAGTATCATCTCTGATGAGAACCAGTTGATTTGGTTTGATGTCAGGTTGTCGGTGTTGCCATTTGGTCCGCTGTTGAAGTAAACATATGTATTCGTGGCTCCACCTGCTCCAAAAATGTTGTCTAGCTTGTTCTATGCGGGCGTATCTGTGAAGACGATTTGGATTTGCGTCTTGTAAATCTGGTGCGGGCAGTGACATTAGCGGTCTCCCTACCAGGAAGTGCCCAGGGGTCAAAGGACAGAGGTCACTTGGATCAGAGGACATGGGAACAAGGGGTCTCGAGTTTAAAATGGCCTCTATCTGACAAAACAACGTAGTAAGCTCTTCAAAGGTGAAGTGAGCGCTACCTACAACTCTTTTCAAGTGAAATTTAGCTGATTTCACTGCTGCTTCGTAAAGGCCTCCAAAATGAGGCGAGGCTACTGGTGAAAATTTAAATTTAATACCTTCATCAGCAAGACCTGACACAGCATTGGAACAATTTTTGACAAGGGAAGCAATTTAGCGGTTCGCTCCGACGAAATTGGTTCCATTGTCACAGAATATCTCGCGAGGCTTTCCTCGACGAGACATAAAGCGGCGCAGGGCTAAAATAAATGCTTCTGTTGACAAATCGCTCACCAGTTCAAGGTGCACAGCTTTAACCTTCAAACAAATAAACACACACAAATAACATTTTATTAGCCTTGCGCCACGACCCTTACGGTTTAAAATCATAAAAGGCCCTGCATAATCGGTTCCCGAGATTTCAAAAGGAAATCCGGGTGATAATCTTTGTGAGGGTAAATTACCCATAATTTGTTTCGCTATTGCTCCTTTCTGGCGTTTGCATACTATACACTCATTACAAACTCGCTTTGCTAAAATTCTGCCACCAATGGGCCAGTACTGTTCTCTGACGATGGAAAGGAGCAATTGCGGCCCTGCATGCATTAATTTCATGTGATAATATTTCATAATTAATCCTGTATAATGATGTTTGCTATCTAAAACAATCGGATGTTTTTTCTCGTACTCATAGTCAGAATTATGTAACCTCCCACCCACACGAATCATTCCTGTCTCATCAAACGTGGGGGTTAAATTATTCAATGCAGGTACATTTTTTAAATTATTATTATGTTTTGGGAAACTTTCTTGTTGTGACAGTTGAGCAAGCTTTAGTTCTGAATGTTCTAATTCTTCTACAGTTAAAGGCCCTGTCTCTTTATTATTTTTATTAATATTGCAGTTTCTGATAAAACGATAAACATACGCAACAATACGGCGTAATTTCATAAAACTTGAATATCGCTTAAATTCAACTAAAACACATTCAGATGAGAATGTATTTAAATTACATAACTGAACACGAATCTCAGGTAAGTCCGTTTGTGTCTCATCGTGCCGCTGGTTAGGCCAATGCTGCTGTGTATCTCTTAGGAATATAGGCCCGTCCCACCACAACGACAAGGTTTGTACCTCTTCAGGATAAACACCACGCGACGCAAGATCTGCTGGATTTAAAGATGACGGTACGTACATCCAAACACTAGTAACACACAGCTCGCCGACCTCAGCGACGCGATGCGACACGAAAGTACTCAGCTTATGTGGAGGAGTGTTCAGCCAACCCAGTACGACCTTTGAATCGCACCAAAAATATCTGCTATCTACTGAACAGCGCAGTGACTCTGCCACTTTTTTACACAACCGGGCAGCTAAGACCGCTCCACACAACTCAAGCCTGGGTATGGTTGCCGTCTTGAGTGGTGCAACTTTAGACTTTGCGCACAAAAGCCTTACTGTGACATGGTTTAATGTATCACTCGAGCGCACATATACGCAGGCAGCGTAAGCCTTTTGTGATGCATCTGAAAATGTATGCAATTGTATTTCAATTGGATTGGAGCATACAGCCTGGCGAGGAATGGACAAATTCTCAATGCATTTAAGCTTACTAATAAATTTTAGCCACATCTGAGAAATATGTTCAGGAATTTGTTCATCCCAGCCAATTTTTTGTAACCATAAAAGTTGCAAAATCATTTTACATGTAATGATACAGACACTTAACAGTCCCAAAGGATCAAATATAATTGACGATACAGACAAAACAATGCGTTTTGTAAACTGATTAAAGTTTTCATACATTTTTGATTTCTCAATCGATATTAGTATACAATCTAAGTTAGCATCCCATTCTATACCTAATGTGCTAGTTACAGATGAAATTTTCAGGTTTTCTTGTCTATTTTGAATGCTAGATTCATTAATAAAATTTAAAAGTGATTGTGAATTAGTTTTTATTTTGCGTAATTTAAACCCTGCTGATTCTAGCTGTATTAGAATTTTCTGATAAATTAATTTTAAATCGTCTTCTGTAGAATATCCTGTGATTACGTCATCAATATAGAAGTCGTGTAACATAATATCCTTTACTAATAAATCCTCACATTCGACTGCTAATTGTACGATACAACGAGTACTAAGAATAGGGGCAGATGAGGTGCCGTACGTCACCGTATTAAGTTGCATAAAACTTAAGGGATCACGCTCATCTTTCCGCCATAAAATTGTTTGGAGATGCCGTTGCTTTGCGTCAACAAGTATCTGCCTGTACATTTTCTCTATGTCTCCGGTAAAAATGAATGTGTGTTGTCGTAATCTTATTAAAATAGAGAAAATGTCATCTTGTACGGTAGGCCCCACCATCATTATGTCATTGAGTGAGAGACCTGAGGTTGTCTTGCATGACGCATCGAACACGACCCGACATTTAGTGCTTTCGCTTTTTTCCTTAAGGACGGGGTGGTGCGGTAACAACACTGCATTCGCAGACCTCTCAGTCCGTGACAAATGACCAAGAACCTCGTACTCATCTAAAAAATTTACATATTGAGATTTTACATCAGGCTGCTTCTGAAAACGCCTCTCTAATGAGCTAAACCTCTTACGTGCAATATAATAGGAATCTCCTAACTGCTCCGGCTCGATTTTCAAAGGCAGCGTGACACAAAACCTCCCATCTTTAAGACGACGAGTATGCTGAACGAAATGACGCTCACACGCCTCTTCCTCTTCAGACCTGATAGGCTTCATAGGGACCTCTTCAAGTTCCCAAAATTTATCTAATTGTTTTCTTATCTCGAAACTGAAATTACATACAATATTGTTTTGAATATTGTTTTTATTATTCATGACTGGCCCTGAAATTAACCAACCAAACATTGAATTTTGTAATATGGGCAAGTCACGACCTAATTTTATTTGTTCTGAACATAATATGTCCCAAAATACATCTGCTCCTAATAATAAATCTATTTTGGCAGGCATATAAAAATCTATATCTGCAAGTGTTACATTTTTCGGTAAATTAAAATTAGAAATATCAACCTTGTGATTTGGTAGTGTACTGGTTATTTCCTTGATAACAAATGCGTTGACTAACGTGCTAAACTCACTTGTACCTGACTGAACCTTTATGTTACAACGCTGCAAAGGTTCAAACGACATACTGTTGATACCAGTAACACATACCGAGTCAACCTTCTCAGTTTGTATAGCTAATTTTTCTTTTAGATTTTGACTAATAAAGGACGACTGGCTTCCGCAATCAAGCAGGCAGCGTACTTCAAAAACTTGCTTATTATTAGTAGAAGATACTTTAACAATAGCGGTTGACAGTAAAACTTGATTTGCTACGCAAGTTGATAAAGAAATAGGAGTAGAAACCAACTGCTTACTTTCTGTATTTGTTTTATCAAAATGTAAAAGTGAGTTGTGTTTCTTATGACATGTTTTACATGGCCTTGAATTACATTGTGGGGCTAAATGTCCGCTACGGAGACAGTTTAAACAACATCGATGCTTAACAATAAGATTAAACCTATCAGCCGGGGACATAGCCAAAAACTTTTCGCAATAATAAATTAAATGTTCACCATTACAAACCAAACAGTTAGTTTTACTGACTTTGTCTTCACATGTAGTAGCAACAAATGATTTTTGTTGTTTATTTAAACGCTTATTTTGCTGTTGTAGACGTTGTTGTGATGACTGCTGCGTCTGCTGCACAGAATCTTGATCGGTATTACTCGTTGATGTTGCTTCGAGAACATCGGCTCTCTGGCGTAAAAATATGTAAAAATTGTCCAAATTGGGTTTTTCAATTAAGGAATTTTTGTATTCCTCCCACTTGGTACCCGTTTCATTATCTAATTTACCAGAGAATAAAAAAATTATTAGCGTATCCCAGTTATCAGTTTTTTCCTCTAAAGTGTTTAAAGCCCTTAAATGCTTAGCAATATGATCCGCGAGAAAACGCAATGATTTGTCTTTACTGGTAACTGAGACATCCAATAACGATTTAAGGTGAATGCTCACTAGCTTACGTTTGTCATTAAAACGATCGCATAAAAGTTTCCACGCAACTTCGTAGTTACGATTAGATATCTCCAAGGATGCTATAACAGAGGCTGCGGAACCGGAAAGTGCACTCTTCAGATATTGATATTTATTAATACTTGCTATTGAATCATTGTTATGAATCAAAGAAGAATAGGTATCATGAAACTCTAACCATTTTGAAATATCACCATCGAAATTAGGTATTTTAATTTGAGGTAACTTAACATGTGTATTATTTACTGACGAGTGAGAACATAAACTCTGTGTATCGGAATCAGTGTTATTAAATTTATTTACCATTTCTTGAGCCTCAGCAATAGACCTGTAAAATCTAGCCTCAGTGGTTTCTCTTTCCGTTTCATTTTCCGGGTTTTCTTGTTTAACTTCTATATTAGTTTGTATCAAATCGTACTCTTCAAACATTTTTTCTATCTTATTTAATCTAGTTTTAACCTCATTGTATTGAATCTTAGTACTAATACTTTCTTTTAAATCATCTAAATATTTTTCAAAAGTAGTTAGTCTTCCCTTTAAAGAGGATCGCTTACACTTGAGTTCTTTTAACTCTTGAATCATTTTATCATCTGTGCCAGTCATTGCAAATGATAATAATTAAATTCAAATATATAAATACCTTTACTAGAAGCAAACCAAATAAAACAGCTATGCAGCAAGTGATAACAACAGGCAAGGTCAGGCAAGTCACCCAACCAGTCACCAACCGGCTGCAAACCCTTCGCTAACACTCCACTAACAATTTCCCAAACACGTTGCAAACGAGTTGCAAACAAGTTGCAAACAAGTTGCAAACGAGTTGCAAACGAGTTGCAAACAAGTCGCAAACGAGTTGTAAACAAGTCGCTAACACGTCGCAAACACGTTACAATTACGTCGCCAATTGGTTGCAAACCAAACTGACAACGCGACGGTAGCGCTGGTATTTAGTGAATTATAAATAGGTATGATATTTTGTCATTATGTTATGACAAAATATGCTGCAGCTGAGTTCAGGTAGTTACCTACTAAATATATTTGTAATACCTACAGTAACAAAAAAAATAAAAAATAAAAATTGAATTGAATTGAGAAAAACAACCCGAGCAAGCTACACGGGAAATGGGATAGACAGGGATTAAGGAATGAGCAAACCTCCCTTTTAGAAGACAAATGCCAGGCCCTCGATTCCAATCCAATCTTCGCCACCGCCGCCGTTGCCGGTTTTGTTGTTTTCCAGAGTCCAAAGTTCAACACCCAACCGTTTGCCCGATGCACGATTTTGTAGACTGCAGATTCGTGTACTGCGCCTCCGCACAGTAAAATTCACGGTCGCCAAAAACTTGTTAATAGTCTTGAATGAAACGAATCAAATTCTTCGGATACTGTATTACAATAATATAAATACAAGGTGTGATTGGTGTCACCGTCGACGACGCAATGCTAATGAGAGTGCGCGCGCGCGCGGCTCGGCCGGCGCGATCACGCCACGATGATATACCTAGGTAGATGGATGTATGTATGGGCATGTTTGTATAAACAATTTGACTGGCCACTTGGTATCAATTCCCTTACGGGATCAAAGAAGCATTAATGCCGAATGGTATACTACCAAATGTTTGCCAGAAGTTTTCTCTGTTATAAGCAACAAGCGACCAAACACAGGGCTCCGCGGGCTACTGCTCCACCACGACAATGCACCTGCGCACACCGCACTCAAAACGAGGGACTTCCTGGACAGCACGCCAGTCAAACTCCTGGGTCACCCTCCTTACAGCCCTGATCTAGCACCGTGTGACTTCTTTTTATTCCCAAAAATAAAAAATCAGCTCAAAGGGATACAATTTTCGTCGCCGGAAGATGCGCTGGCTGCGTTCGAGCAGGCTGTAAACGAGGTGTCTGCGGCGGACTGGAAAAAGTGTTTTGAAAACTGGTTTAGGCGCATGAATCTTTGTATAGAGGCTGGTGGTAAGTACTTTGAAAAGATTTGATAAAAATATATGTACGTATAGAACAATTTTTTTTAGTTTCGCAAAACTTTCTGAGTGTCCCACGTATTACTCCAAGTTTCCTGGTTTCCTGTTCTTCTGAAGACGAATCAATCTTCTGGACGTATTATTCGAATAAATATAAAAAAAGCTATTTTATTATTTAATAACTCATTAGCCAACAATAAACATAAAAATAAATATCATAAATAAACTTATCTTCGCTCCCCTTGGACGAACTTTTTATTCGTCCAAGTCGCTCCCCATGTTTTTTTAAAGTTAAGACGAAACTGGCGAAATGTGAGGGTATTTAAAACCTTACCCTATCTTATCCTTCGGGCACTACAGTTGTGATTTTATGTTATAAGTTATTTTTTCTGAATCATAAATCTTTTACGGTTTTATGGCAGGAATACACATGCTTGTAAAATGGAGCAGTAGCTTGCATGTCAGCTAGTGGCATATACAAGTAACTGGCATACTGTGGATACATTTGCAAGTAAACAGGCATGCAATTTTCTTACTTGCATGTCAGTAACTTGCAAGAGGTATACACGAGCCAGTACGCCACGCTACCGACGCGACGTCTCAACGGCACATTTTCTTGTTTTTGCATCAACGGAAAGCATTCCAAGTGAATATAGTGTCATATTGTTACTAGCAGTAGAAAGTGTAGCTCAATTAATGAGATAAGAAAAGAAAAGAAGAAGAAGACGGATTTGAGTGACACTGGCATGCCCAGCTGCCACGTACGTTCATAACAGTAACTGGCGGTTTTGCAGAACCCCGCGACCCCTCCATCATATTGCATGCCAGTAAATCAAATTTCGTGCAATCTACTTATTTGCCAGGTACAGGCATGCCAGTTAACGTATACACATTAAAGTAGCCGGCACGTGCAAGGAGCTGTATGCAAGCGTGCAAGTTACAGGCATGTGTATCAGGGGCTTTACGGCGAGAAGTCCCGAAAAATATCATGCAATCAATCATTCATTCGTTGTAGTGACTGATTGATTAACATAAGTTGTTTGAAAATCATTTTTTAAACAAAAAATACCTATATTTCATTTTACAATCATGTTTTTCATTTCCATAAAAAAGTAAAATAAAATTAATTTATTATACATAGTAAGAATCTGCCTACACTGTACACACTATGGAAAAAGTTGTAGTACAAATTAATGAAGATTTGTTTTTCTTAATTCTCCGGAGATCACCGGTGAATTACCGGAGATCGCCCAATCACCGGTGAATATCACCGGTTCTCAAGATTCCGCTCCGGTGCAAACCTCTATTACCGGTTCTGTTTTGTTCTTAATTTTTTTAGCTTTGGTCAGAAAATTTTATAAACTACATGCAATCATCAACCAGCCACAGTCACGTGCGCCACGTCCACGCTACCAGTACAATATCACAGGCCCGCTCGGCCTGCCTCAGTTCATTCCTCGTGCGCTGCGGTACAGCGGTGGTCGCCTTTATTACAACGGCACAAGGGTGATCGCGAGTCATGCGGGAACAATAACACCCGTCACTACTCACCACTCCGACAACAACAGATTATGATTCAATTTTTTAATTAAAACTAGAGCAGGAACGAACGCCACGCAGTTCGTGCCATTTACCATTGAGATTGACAGGTACAGAAGGTCCAGTCACATAACAAGCTTAAGCATACTGAAAAAAAACTATGGCCAAAGCGGATGCAATTGAGACTGCTCCAGTTTTAAATTAACACTGTACACTGGAGTGGCTATTTATGATTCAGTGGCGCATTACTAGTGTGGGCCTACTGTACATTTCCCTTGGTGGTGTCGGTGTCGTGCCGCGGCAATTTGGCACACTGTGCTGTGCCACCTATAACTTCTTTGTAACCTAGGCTCATGTAACGTTGTTTAAGCAATGTTTAAGTTGGTCGCGTACTCGCGTCGCATTACACCCGTTTTCGGCTCGTAAAGATGTTTTGAACTAAACTGATACATACATGGTGCGGCGTGAACATAAACTTTTAATGATGAAATCGCTACAACAGATGTCATTTTATAGATTAAACGAGCCGTGAACGTTTCCACTTCCAAATTTGTTTTTACTTCATGAAATATATCTTTAGCTCTCAGTATACTGCGCTGTATAATTTGTAAGTACATAACTATATACATCTATTAGTACGTAGTACAACTGCAATGACTACAGCTAATAGATTCAGTTTGTGCAACTATTCTATTGGGACTCATCTGATATTCTGGTTCGCTAATTCAGATGAAGCGCTTGCGATGCACTATTATGAACAACAGTTAGCGTACTAACTCGTTGTAGGCGAGGGAGGGGGCGTCGAGGGGAGGGGGAGTGTATGGTGTATTGAAGTTAAAGCCGGTTCATTTGGCACGGGCCGCGGGGTGCTGCGGCCGCGGGCACATTACAAACATACAAGAACAGAAGCTCCAGTGACTAAACAAAGGGCTGTGATTTCACTTCACTGCTCACAGTGAGTGCATCACATGAATAGCGAAACGCGAACAACCAAAAATAACTCTGCTTGTAATTTTTGACCGCTGTACTTTGAGATTTTCTGATTTACCTAAACCGTCGCGATTATCATTTATTTATTTTAATGTCAATCGATTTGACCTTCTGACCTGTGTGTGTAGTGGCTGGATGTATGGGTCGCTGGCTGCCAAACGGCGACATCTTAACAAAACATTGTGATAATGTTGTTCGTGTTGCAGATGGCAGCTTCACAGCATTGAGGTAATATGTACTACGTAGTACATAGTACCTCAATGCTTCACAGCCTTCGTAGCGTTTCACTGCACTGTTCTACTGTTGTCACTGCTGCCAGTTCATTGATGATATGGCGGTAATATGACCATTAGGAAATTTTATTTTTTATTATTATAGTTACAGTTACATATAAGACGGCTTGTGTAGCAGACGCGAAGTCGGCGCCGCTCTGTGCTTAGCGTCGTAATCGTCTTTTCCCTTTGATCAAGAGCCGTAGGCAATAAATTTACATCTTTCTGAAAAACACACATGAGATGACAAGCATGTGAAGGACATTGAAAGGAGAGTGAGTGCTGGTAATCAGGTGAATGGGGCACTACACACCTTCATGAACAGCCGCAAAGTGTCGGAAAAGGCACGGCTGGCTGTTCATGGGGGAGTGTTAGTGCCTACACTTATGTATGGTAGTGAAAGTTGGGTATGGCAGAAGAAATATGAAAGCAGAACAAATGCAATAGAAATGAGAGCTTTGAGAAGTACGTGTGGTCTAACTTTGAGAGATAAAGTAAGGAATTACCTACGTGATAAGGTATTGTGGAGTGAAAGAAGATGTAGTGACAAAGATTGAGACATGTATGTTAAGATGGTTTGGACATATAGAGAGGATGGACGAGAGGAGATTGACGAAACAAGTATACGAAGTAAGTGTGGATGGAATAGTTGAAAGGGGATGACCTCGGCGAACGTATCGCGATTAAATCGCGGACGTTTTCAAAAAATGCCAGGTTAAGAGTACTCTAAACCGACGAGAATGCAGGACGTAGATGAAGCGAAAGAGGTGTGTCAGGATCGTAGCAGGTGGAAACCCATAGTCTCTGCCTACCGCGTCGCGGTGTCGCGCGTATCACGAGCCAGTCGCGCGCGCCGCGTTTACATACGTTTTAGTTTTTTTATAAGATTTAGTATTTTATAATGTCATAGGAGTTAGGACTATGTGAACACGTGGTGGGGTAAACTTTCTTGCTCAATAATAAATTTTAGTTTTACTTCAGTGTGATGAGATGACTTAAAATTGCTATCTTTCAAGTCTCGAGTAATTTGTTTGCAGGTTGCGGTGAGAAAAGGTGTTTAACGTCTACTCGTATTTTAAATATAAAAGTTGTGTTTAAGGGTGCTCCAAAAAACGTTCCTCGTCACGATTGTATTTTCGCGTGTGCCGGGCTGTGCACATCTGTGTAGACTGGAGTGCAGAGCGGTGCGGAATTTTCCCTGATTGTTTTATTTTGCTGTTCATTACGCTCGTTAGGCGCCGCCGGTCGACGCGCCTCGCCCGCACTGATTCTCTGTTGTTACGTGACACACACATGGCATGCTGTTCTTTGGTCACAATCGCAATAATATATCAATCTGTTGAATCTGTACCGTTGTGTAGACGAAATACTGTGCTTCCTAAGACCGTCGATCACATTTGCAGCTTGTTCTGATATGGTTGTTATGTTAGTGTATGGTAGTGCCGTGTTTATCAGGTATACAATAATAATCGTATGTGTATTGTCTACCAATAAGATGGAAGCACGCGAGCCTCATCTATTGTGTAGAGGCCCTCATCATGCACTGTTGTTAGTGCAAACCGATTTATAGTAGCCGGTAAATAACTTGATCAAAATGGTGCCACTGCGCATGTTGCTGTAATGACATAAAATCGATCATTGTGCAGGTTCAAGTTGTTTGCTGATAACTATACATAGATTAGGTACTAAATGATCGTTCAGCATGAACTTTCTCTTCATACCAGCGGTTTACGGTCGAGCAGTGTGTTGTGTAGATTAGATATAGGCAATCATAGTTAGCGTTCCTAACCTTCTCATTGTTAGAAGAGGCCGCACCCAGCAGTGCACAGTGTGCACAGTGGGACAATAGTGGGCTGATGATGACCATGATGATCTGCGTTGGTACTATACAAGTTTACGTGGACGGAGTATGCGTCAATAACATTAGTTATGCTGATGATATGGTGTTGTTGAGCCCCTCGATTAACGCAATGATGAGTCTGCTTACTATATGTGAAAGGTACGCGGAAGCCCATGGGCTCAGATACAACGTTAAGAAAAGTGAGGTACTGGTCTTTAAGGCAGGCACTAAATTCTACCCGATTGTGCCACAGTTGAATCTTTGCGGAAGTGCTTTAAAGCAAGTCACTAACTTCAAGTATCTGGGTCACTGGGTTTCCGAAGACCTAAAGGACAGCCTGGACATTGAGCGTGAGCGCAGGGCGTTGGCTGTCCGCTGCAATACGTGGGACACTCAGAAAGTTTTGCGAAACTAAAAAAAATTGTTCTATACGTACATATATTTTTATCAAATCTTTTCAAAGTACTTTCCACCAGCCTCTATACAAAGATTCATGCGCCTAAACCAGTTTTCAAAACACTTTTTCCAGTCCGCCGCAGACACCTCGTTTACAGCCTGCTCGAACGCAGCCAGCGCATCTTCCGGCGACGAAAATTGTATCCCTTTGAGCTGATTTTTTATTTTTGGGAATAAAAAGAAGTCACACGGTGCTAGATCAGGGCTGTAAGGAGGGTGACCCAGGAGTTTGACTGGCGTGCTGTCCAGGATGTCCCTCGTTTTGAGTACGGTGTGCGCAGGTGCATTGTCGTGGTGGAGCAGTAGCCCGCGGAGCCCTGTGTTTGGTCGCTTGTTGCTTATAACAGAGAAAACTTCTGGCAAACATTTGGTAGTATACCATTCGGCATTAATGCTTCTTTGATCCCGTAAGGGAATTGATACCAAGTGGCCAGTCAAATTAAAAAAGCTAGCGATCAAAATCTTACCCCCGCTTCTAGATCGCTTCACTTTGGTAGGCGTTGGCTCATTTTGAAACACCCAAACAGTCGACTGGCGCTTGGTTTCTGGGTCGTATTGATAAATCCAGGACTCATCACCTGTAACGATGTCGTAAACACGCCGAGACGAGCCTGCTTCAAATTTGTTAAGCATATCACGGCACCATTCCACCCGGGCCTGCTTCTGAGCATCGGTGAGGTTGTGCGGCACCCAGCGTGATACTATCCTCCTCACGCGAAGATGGCTGTGTAGAATCTCGTGAACGCTTCCCGATCCAATCTTCAATATGTGTTGAATCTCCTGATATGTAATTCGCCTATTGTCTTGGATTAAATTTTTCACTGCTAGCACGTTTTCTTCGGTAACAGCCGTCAAAGGGCGACCGCTTCTTTCGTCATCCCCCAAAGTTGGTCGACCGCGCTTGAATTCGTTATACCAACGATACACGGTTGCCTTGGAAGGGCCTTCATCCATGAATGCCATTTGAAGTCTATCGTACGATTCATCCGGTTTCAGGCGACACTTGAAATCGTATAAAATCATAGCTCTAAAATGTTCCCGGCGCAGATCCATATTTCAGTGAGACACAATACTTTGAATTAACTCGCAAAAAATGTGGAGGGAAATTTTGAAATTGGAACTTACTTATTTTTACTTATAAATAATCATATTTTCGAAAAACATTATAACTGGCCAGTCTCCCATATATAAAAACTTTTTTTCGCAATACTTTCTGAGGGGCCTGGTATGTTGGCTCGCAGATTTGCAACATGCACGACCGAAGTAAAGGCTACGCTGTTTACAGCATACTGTCGGTCGTTCTATACATGCAGTCTGTGGGTTAACTACACGTAGAGGACATACAACGCCCTGCGCGTACAATATAATAATGCATTTAGGGTGTTGATGGGGCTGCCGCGCTACTGCAGTGCTTCCGGCATGTTCGCAGAGGCGGGAATAGATGGTTTCCACGCTATCATGCGCAAGCGATGCGCTTCCATCATGCGCAGGGTACGCGCCAGCCCCAACAGCATTCTGAAAACTATAGCAGATAGGTGGGACAGCCCGATACTGGAACATTGGATACGCCTACATGCCCCTGTGGCGTAATTGTAATATTTTATTTTATTCACTGGTAGATGTAAGTACTAACATTAGTTTCTAAGTTGTTTGTATACTAACCAAATGGACTTATAGTCTGAAATAAAAGATTTTTAATTTTTTTTTTTTTTTTTTAAATACAACACAAGATAGAAGAGCCACGGATGCACCGGTAAATTGCACTATACTTAAAGTATGTGGTTGTTTAGTAATTATAAAAATTTGTGTAAAAACGTAAATAAGATTATTATTTACAGCAGTAAATTTTTCGCTAAATTGTACTTTACGGCAAGATTCGACTGTAACTGGTTTAGCCGATGGAACCTCTGAGTTGTGTTGTTTATTTATTTATGTACACTCATCATATTTATTGCACATTAGCATTTTTTTTGCACATTAATGTTGTTCTTCATAATTAAACCATTAAATCGTCAAATCAAATCAAATCAAATCAGTTTATTTGCATGAAATGTGGTAAGTACATACAGTTACAGTACAGAGTACAGGTGTTACAATACATTTTTAGTTCTACATATTTCATAATTTTCGATGAGTTGGTATACAAATATTATTACAAATTATTAGTACGATTAGTAAGATTTTATTTACTAATTAGTGATCTTTTATAGTCATGACTTACGGTGCCGAGACGTGGACACTGACAGTTGGGCTAGTCCACAAATTTAGGGGTGCTGGCCAGAAAACCTCCACGTGTGCCTGACGGCTGCTTGTCCTTCTGGACACGTCTGGAGGGATCGGCAGTTGTTTGGCCGGTGCATCCTGGGCACGGGCAATAAAATCCTGCCGAGGGATTAACCTTCGGGGGATTTTATTGCCTGCGGCGAATATTCTGGCACGGGAGGGGCCCGTTCTGGGCCAGTAGGGAGTTGCTCCACGTGTCCCTCTGATATCAGCAGAGGGCACAGTGGAGGAGCAGGGGCGGGCCCTGTGTGCACTCACCCTGCCACTGGGCAGGCAGCGGGGGGACTGTCCTTCCCTGCCCCCGTCGATCTCGTAACCCCAGCAGTGCCCGCTGAGTAGTGTTCTCGTGCCTCTTGGGACCGAGGGTCATGGCTTCACCGCCCGGACCGCGAGGAAGAAAACCTCTATAAAAAATTACGGGAGGTAGGGCCTGCGAGCAGCAGACTCGGGGTAGTCTGCTGCCCGACCAGCAGCTGGCGTAGCTGGTAAAGGCCCATGAGGTGAGGTGGCGTGCAGTGTTCCGTGTGCGCCACCTAGGAGGGTGCGGCCGACGTTAGGCCACACGAGGAGAAGGGGTTCGCCTGCTTGTGGCGGGCCGGGACCTGTCGGGGGTGGTTGTGTGAATACTCACGGGATCCCACGCCCCCAGCTAAGGTAGTTGAAGGAACACCGTGGTGGTTTTAGTCGGTAAGTGTCCGACACTGGCTCCGCCTACCCTGGGCGGAGTGCGTCCATGAGGATTTCCCCAAGGCAAAAAAAAAAAAAAAAGTCCACAAATTTAAAGTCGCTCAGCGAGCTATGGAGCGAGCTATGCTTGGAGTTTCTTTGAAGGATAAAATCCGCAACGAGATTATCCGGAGAAGAACCGGAGTGACCGACATAGCTTGTAGGATCAGTAAGCTGAAGTGGCAGTGGGCTGGCCATGTCTGTCGAAGGACCGATGGCCGCTGGAGCAGACGAGTCCTTGAGTGGAGACCGCGTATCGGCAAACGCAGCGTAGGGCGCCCCCCTGCCAGGTGGACCGACGACCTAAAGAACGTGGCTGGGGGGGACTGGATGCGGAAGGCAGAGGACCGAGCGTTGTGGCGCAACTTGGGAGAGGCCTATGTCCAGCAGTGGACTGCGATAGGCTGAGTTGATTGATTGATTGATTGATCTTTTATACATTCACTGTTGTACTTGTATATAATGAAACTTAAAAGACGATTGATTAAAATGTTAAAATACGATGTTTCTAATCGATTAAAAAACAAGGTGGCGTTAGTAATTGAACAATGAACCGCGTCATGAAATATTACACATGCTTGGTACCTACTAACCACTGGATATTATGAAAATTAATGAGCTTTTATCATCGTTACGGCTTTCAGTTTGATTATGTTAACCTATCCATAATGGGATTGAATGCCTTAACATTGTATCATGTCCATAATCGTGAATCACAACTAATTAGAGCGTGTCATGCATGTTACATAATATAATTGACATATATCTTAATATAGTTGTGACGTGATGCAAAAATATAATAAATTGTCTCACTCTAAAGTTTTCAGATTATAAATTTAATTGTTTTTATTTAAAATAGACCTTATTGCAAGCTTGACTGCCTCGTTGGTCTAGTGGTCGCAAGCGCGACTGCTGAGCATGGGATCCTGGGTTCAATTCCCGGGTCGGGCAAAGTGTTATTGGGTTTTTTCATTAGGAAATTCTCAGTAGTAGTCCGGAGTATGGATTTGTGCCCGGTTAATGGCAATAGGCTCGCCCCCTATTACATGGGACTATAACATAACTGGCGAAATGTGGATGTACTATACACCTCTGCCTACCCCTTCGGGAAATACAGGCGTGATGTTATGTTATGTTGTTGTTATTGCAAACTTTTATGAAAAGTCGGCTCTACATTTGTCGATTTATGTGAACTCAAATGATCAGCAGGTTTCTTTTTGCGATTTCAGGGTTGATCCTATAGTAAAAGTTGGTCATAAGGATGAGTACAATGACCCCTTAAGAGGTTTAGTAAAACAAAGAAAATGGTTGTATAGTTGCACGGTCCCATATGGTGGGTTCTATGGAGAAGAAGCGGGAAGAGTTATTATAATGTCTCTGTGCTCTATACGAACAGTCGACCGTACGTCAGTGGTAATTGAATACAAAATAAAGACGCTGTCAAGGTCAAATGGTTACCACTGACGTGCAGTCGACTGTACAATACCCTGCTAATGTATCGAGGCATTTAATTGTCCTTATCAAACAATAGAAAGTATTCAACTGGTTCCGTCTATCATTGTCTAAAAAGGCTCAAAAGAGACTTGGTTCAACAGCCATGTTACTTGAAATGAGTTTATATGGCAGCGCGGTTGGCAGTTCCCCGTATAATCAAACAACAATAATCTCGTAAATGTGCCGTGATGGTGCCGTGATGGTGCCGTGATGGTGCCGTGCGTACTGTAATGTGCCTCATAATGCCGGGTAACCTCTTAATGGCACATTAACATTACTTCGACGAGAAAGTTAGCTCAAGTCACATTAATATAAAGGGATCCGATCTTGGAAACCACATTGAGAATCCCGAGATCGGAGGAAGTCCGCGACCCAAAACTACACGTTCGTGAAACAAGATTGACAACACAACAAACAACAAGTGCAACAAGAAAAATACGACTTCATTAAAAACTGATACCATTTTGAACAAAATTGGGATTTTGTTAGCACAGACGTAGTCTTCTTCTGTCGTGTTGACATGAGCTACATAATGATAACAGCTCATGCCATGGAGAAAAGATTAGCCACCTTAAACCGTGCTCACCCCTCTCAGTTTACATGTCGTGGCATCGTCCAGTAGGCATCGCGAAAACAAATATCCTTCAGGTGCATGGTGTGTACGTGAGCACTGGTTGTAGCACGGTTTTTTTTGGCTTCACTATGGTTGTTCGCAACACTTAGTCTATATTTTTTACTATGTTTGTGTTTGTTGGATACAAGTTCCTGAATAGTAAATCTTTATTCTCGGATTCCGAAACCCTATCACATCTTGTTCAGGAGTACTCTATGACTGGTGTGGATTATAAAGTTTACTCGGAGTACCCGAGTGGCAACGCATCAGCTAATAACTCTGGAAACAATATTTACTTGGTTGTTAGCTCACTGGGTAAATGGGGAAAACCTGTAGAGCTAGTCTTTTCATTCTGTCGATCCTGTGTGGGTGTTCAGGATGGTAAGTGTGATTACCGCGCCACATGTCAGCGTAGCTTCGTCTGTTATGCTTATGAGATATTGGGTAAGTGGGATAGAAGTTTGGGGAAGCTTCATTTATTAGCTTTCAACTTCAACTTTATTGCTAGTGTCATTTCGCAGTTTCAATCATTCTATGCTTCTTTTATGATAAACCCAAGTCATTCTCTGCTTCCCTCAATTCAAAAGAGAATTTCAATGATCTGTCCAAAAATATTAGCAGGAACTCGGTATAGGATAGTGCCCAATAATTAATGGCCTATTGCTATCCCACTCCTGAATTCCGTCATCGCAAAAATGTGTGGTCCATACAACACAATCTTAACCTCTGCCTATCTTATCCTCCTGGGGTGTAGCGTGAGGGTCCAACTGACCCTCTCACACCATTATGTCCTCATTCTATTTCCGGAAACGATGTGATGTTATCTATTAATTGTCGCGCTCAAACTTATCTCTACGTGGGATGTAACAAAAATGATCATTAAAACAACTAAGTATTGTAATGAAACCCGCAAAGGGTCGAATTTAGCAGTAGTTGAACATAACGAGGGAGTTCGCAGGACCACAAGCTATACAGATACAGAAAACCCACTCCTGACAACACGCTTTAAGTAACTGACATAAATGTTCCCTTTGCAGTGATACGGTATCTTAAAATATTTAATAGCAATCATAGATTATTCTGTTTGTTTGGACGCACGTACTTTCGAGAAGGAAGTACAAGTTGGCGGTACGGAGCATAGAAAAGCCGAGTGAAATGAAGCAAAGCGGCTCCATTCAATTAATGCGTCAGTGAGGCCTGAAATGGTGGGTGAGTCGGCGCGAGAGCGGAGCGCCATAAACCGAATCTAATGTCAAGAGGCGGAAGCAATCGCTAATACTTATTTATTTGTTTACGTGAACCGCTGCACTGCCACGCACTGTGTCGATCGCATGAGTAGTGACCCTGCTTCGTATCACTCCATTTATTTTCTGCTCCTTAGTCACGTCATGTATACAGCCAATATCCTTATCTAGGCAGTCTGACAGGTGTAATAGGTAATTTCAGTTAGACAACTAATGTCCTCCTGAAAGCGAGTGTATTAACCGGTGAATGAGCTTTGTTATTTGTCAACGAATAACCTTTATCGTAAGAGTCCTTATCATTTGTATTACAATAACATATTTAGAGGTACATTATGATTTCTTAATTTTTTTTAATATTGAGGTTGGCCTCATGTCTTATATAAATGAATTAGACGGCTGTACAGCGTGAAAGGTCACGTTTCACAGCCGTCTCGCTCTAATTTTCATAATTTTTATTTAATTTTATTTTATTTTAGGCAAAAAAATTAAATATATTCTATAAAAATCCTTCAGTTTCATCACAAATATTTAATAAACAGTGAGAAAGAAAAACAAAGAAATATATTTTCTCTCTTTCCTCCTCCTTCTAAACAACAAATCAAGACCAAAACATGTTTCAAATATTCGTAATGTTACCCTGAGGGATGTTTATAGAATACATTTTTCAATTTTGCCTGAAATCTCTTGAAATCCTTAAAAAAGTGCTAAATTGGAGCGGGATGGCTGTGAAACGTAAATGCCTCTTAGGTTAGAGCATTCTCCAGGTGTTTAGTTATCTGGCAGCCTGCGACCACTCCAGCATGAACAAGTGTTAAACAGTTCTATATTTCGTCCCTGCCCGCAGGCAGGTACACATTGGGTTCCTCTGCGCGTAGGCCACGTGGCCACGGCACAGTGTGGATCAATTACTAATGTTTGTTCAGTTCTCTTTAATAGTACGTTTGATATACTGGCAACTGGCGAGTTCCCGCTCACTTTATGTTGCTATCTGTAAATAACGTAAATAGGAGTGTGGAAGCGGATCAGAATTTGATTATCACTTGCTTTAATGGTGAAGGAAAACATCGTGAGGAAACCTGCACACCAGAGAGTGCTCCATACAGTTCTCGATGGTGTGTGTAGTCCACCAACCCGCACTTTCAAGGTAGGTCCCATAGTAAAAGTTGTTCTATGCTATGCCCTGAATAAGCTCTTCAAATATGAGCACGCATTTCTGATACACGTTGAATTTATTATTTATTTATAGTCGTCTTCTAAACCACGGAGAAAGAAATCGTGGTCTTCGCTTTACATTCTTTCCAAAAGATATACCATGCACTATAACCGTTCGTTACCAAATTTACAAGAATTCTGAGATTAAAAAGTCTAAAAACATATAAAATGTCGACGTCCGTCTTTTCGCTTACAATGCTAGGTTTTGACTTTCATATGTAGCTCTTATTTTGAAATTATTTCAAGGTCAATGTTCCGCAAGTTGTGACAGTCCTGTCTTTAATAAACGTTATTATTACTTTATTTTTAATAGGTATCACTAAATAATGTATCTTCCGTACATCAGTCTATGTCACATACTTAAATGTATACTCTGCACCTCAGACTCAAATATAATTTGACCATTTTGACATTGATGGAAAAGTCTGAAGCAGCTTTGGATTTAGCTGCAGCGTATTCGGCGCCAGAATTAAATTGGTTTAGTCTAAGCAATCAGCCATCGGCCTGAGTGAGTCTTGTTATTCACAGTACAGTATAGCCCGTCATAAATATGTAAAGAGTTTTTAACCTAGCGCGTAATAGCGTTAGGCAGGAATGCCTTAAGTTATTCATGATACAGATGCTCGAGTCAGACCTTCGGCGTCGGTCGCCGAGTTACGAATGTACGAGTACGAATCGCTCAAGATGGAAGCTGAAAGCAATGTGGTCCGGTATACTAACTGGCGCTAGTCGGAACTAGTTAACTGTTTAGCTGACTAAACTGAAGCATTGCATCGAGATGTCTATTTCGTGAGCGGATGTTGGCCATTATGGCCTTTTTTCATAGAAATTAGAACATTAATTTCATTGGTATTGTTAGGAGTCTAGAAAGTTATGATTTCATTACTTTGTAGAGTAGTTTACGCCCCGCTTCATGTTACTGATTCAATAAAACCTACAACACCACCACATGGTAGTGGTGTTGTACCACCTGAAGTACCTATCACATTATTCAACAAACTTGTACGGTCAATAGACCGAATAATACTAACTGTACGTACAGCAGAATGTATTGTTTAAAATTCCATAAGTGCTCGCTCTACTTCTGGAAGGAATTACAAACGAGCGACAATCGTTTAGTGTTCCAATGATGAGGCTAATCAATCTACACCAAGGGTCGAAAGCTGTCACAATAATCGGTAGAAACAATAATGATAATGATAAAATTACCATTAAGAGCTCGTTGCCTCGACGTCATTAGCTTGATTCTTTTTTGAGTTGTTCAAGTGAAGAGGCCGCTGCAGAGCTATGTAGTTTCAACTTATATGGTAACAAAATAGTAGATAGTAGATAGATAGATAGGTAGTAGATAGATGGTATTATAAGTCAGATTTCTTAATCTACGGATGGACGTTTCAGAAGTAAGAGTCGTTTCTGTGATGAGCTCCCCACGTTAAACCCCGCTACATACAATCATAATGACATTAATTGTTACGTGATTATATGTGCGAGTTGTTATCCTTTTAATAAAAACAATTTTCCCTAGTAATGTGTGCCCCCCAACCGCGGTCCCGCTCCACAATCCACAGTTATGACAAATTCCTCTTCATTAGGAAAAAGTTAATTCCCTCTTAAGTGGTCGGTTTCCTTGACAACAGACACCATTAAGCGTAATGATCGATCGTGGCTTTGCTTGAGAGGTTCAAGACCTGTATATTTTATCTTTCTTCGTGGGTATAATTGGATCACTGTCAAGGTTAAGTAACAGATTTTATTGAAATAATTTTAGTTTTTTTTTGGAAAAAGTATAATCTAAGATACATTTGCGTGGAGACTACTGCGTTACAAACATATTTTGACCTATGTTTGACGACGACTGTAGTCTATGGGTTCTAGGAGTGATGGACTGCTGATTACGAGGTCGTAGGTTCAATTCCCACAGGACACACATATTTAAGTGATGAATAAAAGTGTTTGTGTTGGTCTAGGTGTTTCTGTATTTCTTGGTAAGTATTAACAAAAAAAATAGTATACATGTCCATTGTATCCATTGTCTAGTACCCATAGTACAGTCGACTGCATGACAGTGGTAATACTTAAATTAGAAAACTGCCCTTACTGCTTAAAAAGTAGGCATTGTCAATGTCAAACTGTTATCATATCACTGACGTGCGGTCGACCGTACAAGCTCTGCTCAGTTTTGGACTAGATGGTGCTGTGTAAAATGCCCATTTTGAATATTATAACGTTATTGTTATTATATGTTTGCCTTCTGTGCTGTTATAGAGCTATCCACACTATAGGTACGGTCGACCGCACGTCGGTGGTAACACTTTGACATTAGCTGCATCTATATTTCGTAAGCAGTAAGGGCGGTTTTCGAATTGAGGTGTTACCACTGTCATGCACTTGACTGTACGTACGTGGTGTGGACTAATCCTTAGACATGAACCTTTGTATCATTGTTCTGCGCTGTACCGGCGACCACACTAAGGTCATTGTATCATACTGAGATTTTACCGTCACATAAGAACTACAATTCCTTCTGTCGTGGGTGCGTTTTCATTCAAAAACGCTTGCACAAAACGACTCACCTTTTGTATAGAACAACATAAAAACCTACTCCAAACAACACGAAAAAAAGAACTGCACAAACCAAATGCTACGCAGCTCCGGCGTAGGCGAAACCGATTCTAATGACTGCAAGGCCAGGGTCCAAATCAAAACAATATATTTTTAATCACCGGCACTTTACTGCAGTACAGTGTCATACAGCGGCTTATAATGCTCATATGTTCTGCTTCTACTTCTTAGGCGTAGACTGTACGCTTGGTTACCTGTAGAATAAATAAAATCTCAAGATGTTTTCCCAAAGTCAAAGTCAAAAGTTTTTATTTCGAATAAGCATTTACATGCACTTTCAAAACGTTAATTATGTATCTAGTTGCACGGTTCCAAAGAGCTGGTCCATAGAGAAGAGCCGGCAAGTAACTCCATGGATATACTCTTCTACTACTATTATAAAATTGTTAAATGTCAGTTGTCTGTTTGTTTGTTTGTTTGTTCCAGCATCACGATAAAACTACTGGACCGATTTTGTTGAAACTGTTTGTAACTAAAAACTTACGATTTGACTTAAAAACTGGTATGTATTTTACCTCGCTACGATGACGGGAACCGGTGATTATTAATTATATTATTCTTCAACATTTTGCATACAATAAGGCGCTCATATCCAGCTGTCATTCGCACGCATGCGCTCTAGCACGCGCCTCCATAGACAAAATACAGCTGCTAAAGAAATTGCAATAAAAGCTTTTTGGTCGGGCCGAATTGTACTGTGTAGAAAAAAAGAATCCTGTCGTATGTAGGTGGCGCCAGCTTGGAAATGCGCTCTTTTGAGCCAACCGAAAATCAGAATCTTTCGACTTACAGACAAGGACCGGAAGCTACCTCTAAATTGCGATTTCTCTAATTTTTTGTATGAAAAGCAATAAAATTATGTTAGAATTACCTAAACGTTGTTATATTGTATCCATCTTAATCTTATCTTCTTATCTTAACTATTATAAAATTGTAAACGTCTGTTTGTTTGTTTGTTTGTTCCAGCATCACGCTAAAACTACTGGACCGATTTTGATGATTTTGTTTTTGTTTGAAAGCTGATGATCTGACTTAAAAACTGGTATGGGTTTTGAGAAAGAAAGAAAAAAAACAAACAATTATTCGTGGGTTGCGTACTCACCCGACAGATCGAAGCATCGAAGCATTTGCACGAGCGGATAGTAATGTACGATGGAGTGGAGTGGAGTGGAGTGGACAGGGGATGGGACTGGGTATGGGACTGGGGACGGAACTGGGGACGGGACTGGGGACGGGACAGTGGACGGGACAGGGGACGGAACATGGGACGGGAAACGGGACGGGACATGAGTCGGGACATGGGACAGGACAGTGGGACGGCACATGGGACTGGACATAGGATGGGACATGGGACGGGACGATAGTGATATAGTGAGATAGTGGAACAGTGGGATAGTGGGACAGTGGGACAGTAGGACAGTGGCAGTGGGACGGTGGGACGGTGGGACAGTGGGGCAGTGGGGTGGTGGGGCAGTGGGTTAGTGGGGTAGCGGGGCAGCGGGGCAGTGGGCCAGTGGGGTAGTGGGATAGTGGGGCAGTGGGGTAGTGGGGCAGCGAGGCAGTGGGACAGTGGGGCAGCGGGGCGGGGAAGCGGGGCAGCGAGGCAGTGGGGCAGCGGGGCAGCGTGCCAGCGGGGCAGTTGGGTACCGGGGCAGCGGGGCAGTGGGATAGTGGGGCAGCGGGGCAGTGGTGCAGTGGGGTAGCGGGGCAGTGGGTCAGCGGGGCGGCTGGGCAGCGGGGCAGCGGGGCAGTGGGGTAGTTGGGCAGTGGGGCAGAAGGGGAGTGGGGCAGCGTGCCAGCGGGGCAGTGGGGTACCGGGGCAGCGGGGCAGTGAGATAGAGGGGCAGCGGGGCAGTGGTGCAGTGGGGTAGCGGGGCAGTGGGTCAGCGGGGCGGCTGGGCAGCGGGGCAGTGGGGTAGTTGGGCAGTGGAGCAGTAGGGGAGTGGGGTAGCGGGGCAGGCAGTGGGGCAGTGGGGTAGCGGGGCAGCTGGGCAGCGGGGCAGCGGGGCAGTTGGTTACCGGGCAGCGGGGCAGTAGGGCAGCGGGGCAGTGGGGTAGCAGGGCAGTGGGGTAGCAGGGCAGTGGGGCAGCAGGGCGACGATGCAGAGCGGCAGCGGGGCAGTTGGGCAGCGGGACAGCGGGGCAGTGGGACAGTGGCGTACCGGGGCAGCGGGGCAGTGTGATAGTGGGGCAGCTGGGCAGCGGGGCAGTGGGGTAGCGGGGCAGCGGTGCAGTGGGGCAGTGGAATATGGGGCAGCGGGGCAGTGGGGCAGCGGGGCAGTGTGGCAGCGGGGCGGCGGGGCAGTGGGGCAGTGGGTTAGCGGGGCAGTGGGGTAGCGGGGCAGCGGGGCAGTGGGGTAGCGGGGCAACGGGGCAGTTGGGCAGTGGGTTAGTGGGGCAGCGGGGCTGTGGGGCAGCGGGACAGCGGGACAATGGGGGCAGTGGGGCGTCTGGGCAGTGGGATAGTGGGGCAGCGGGGCAGTGGGGCAGCGGGATAGCGGGGCAGTGGGGTAGCGGGGCAGCGGGGCAGTGGGGTAGCGGGGCAACGGGGCAGTTGGGCAGTGGGGTAGCGGTGCAGCGGGGCAGTGGGGTAGCGGGTCAGCGGGACAGTTGGGTAGTGGGGCAGCGGGGCAACGGGTCTGTGGGGCAGTGGGGCAGAGGGGCAGCGGGGCAGCGGGACAGCGGGACAGTGGGACAGTGGACTGGACTGGACTGGACTGGACTGGACGGTTAGCAGAATTTAACGCGAGCGGAGCCGCGGGTAAAAGCTAGTTTCAAATAATAATAGTACAATGATTCGTTACATGATTAATTTGAAAGAATTGTGTGAGAATAATGTAGGTTAATAACTGAGATTTTACTGATGTAAACTAATTAATGACTAATAATGATTTTAAGTTTTGGTTCGACCATAATAGGAGGGAACCCAACGATCCGATACTCTATAGACCCAGATGCGTGAATTTTATTTTATACATTCAAAGCCAAAGCTCGCACCGTCGATTTATGGAACGCCAATATTGTTGTTAATAGCGCAGTACAAGTACAACCGCTTCAAGACATAATGTACGTGTTACTACTTATGCAGACACGTTGTTACTTTACATTTACGTACGCCACTCAGCCTGTAACGAAATAGCCACTTAATGTAAGTAGCTGCCACCAGTTATGTTTTATAGCATTCCAAGTACCTCCACACCATACACACACATACACACACCGACACATCATACGTGTAACTGTGTGTTAATGTACGCAACAATAAGAAAAGTGCACAAAGCAAGCAACTGTCGACACAATATCACACTAATTAGGCCTGTTTCACTGAGGTGGTGCTGGTGCTCGTCACCACAATAAATCTGTTTCACTGAGGTGGTGCTGGTGCTCGTCACCACAATAAATCAGTTTCACTGAGGTGGTGCTGGTGCTCGTCACCACAATAAATCTGTTTCACTGAGGTGGTGCTGGTGCTCGTCACCACAATAAATCTGTTTCACTGAGGTGGTGCTGGTGCTCGTCACCACAATAAATCTGTTTCACTGAGGTGGTGCTGGTGCTCGTCACCACAATAAATCAGTTTCACTGAGGTGGTGCTGGTGCTCGTCACCACAATAAATCTGTTTCACTGAGGTGGTGCTGGTGCTCGTCACCACAATAAATCAGTTTCACTGAGGTGGTGCTGGTGCTCGTCACCACAATAAATCAGTTTCACTGAGGTGGTGCTGGTGCTCGTCACCACAATAAATCAGTTTGAATGTTTGATTTTTTTCTCGTCGTCGTGCGTTGGAACCTTTGTCAACATTATGCGAACTTTTAAGCCATGAGATATATATAATACATACATACTATCACCCTGTTTCCCATTGGGGTAGGCAGAGACTATGTACTTCCACTCGCTACGATCCTGACACACCTCTTTCGCTTCCTCAATGTTCATTAACCTCGTCTAGCATGATCGTCGGCTTAGAGTGCTAACCTACGCCAGCCTAGTAGCGCTAGTGCTAGTCTTTCTTGAGAACGTCCACGTTTTGGTTGCTGTACATTTGCCGAGGTTATCCCCTCCAACTCTTCCATTCATTCTTGCCTCGTATAATTGTTTCGTCAATATCCTAAGTACCGTCCGTCCTCTCTACTTGTCCAAACCATCTTAGCATTCTTTTCTCAATTCTGTACGATACCACCACACTTACCAATTCATGAATTTCTTACCACGATATACATTATCAATTCATTTATTATCTCAAAGACTTACTACACAGTAAGCCTTCACAGTAAGTTAAAAGAAAATACAGAAAAGAAAGAAAGAAAAAATTAAAAAATTGCTTCAAAAATGACGTACAAAATTACCAAAAAAATTCAAGAACACAGAACAAATACAGGTACAAAGCCAAGAAGTGTGGTAAGATATGCGTCACATCCGTGCAAAACGGCCACCTCTCAGCATATTGCTGAGCGGTGAGAAGCATTGAGTCGCGTGTAAAACTCGCCACGCAAAGTACTGCGTACGTGTACTGTACGCCTTGCACGAGGCGCTGCACGCTGCACGTGAAGCCGTAGCGGTGTGGCCTGTTAACCCTTGTCGAGGGGCCCGTGCTCTGGCTTTGTGTTGCACCCTTATAAGGGCGATAATGATACTCGGATTTAAAATTGTTGAATAATAATATGAACTTGTGTTATATTATGTTGTACAGTACAGTCAATCAATACACGGCACATGAATAGTAAATAAACTATTGTAAGCGGAACTGGCTTAATATGTGTAAGTTTCATACAAGACAGGCTCTGCGTGTACTTGTTTGCTCCAGATGTATCCTGGTGATAGTGTAGCTAATTGCTCCTGTTTATTATTAAATCACTTACTATAATGATCAAAAAGTCAGATAGCAAAATATTGGCTCTAATGATAAACCCCTTTAGAATTATTGTAGTTAGTTGTGATTACCAAGTTCATCAACGGCACATGCCTATCACACCCGATACATCATCTCCAGAAACATAGATACTACACTGATTAGAATAAACTAAAGCTAAGTATATATTTACATTGAAATTTAGAGTTCCACAATTGCCAGGTAAGTGTTACGCAGTTTACAGGTATTATGAGAATGCACCTCAGGATCACAGCAGCATGACCGTGCATGTCCTGTCACACACATGCTCAGTTCCCGCTCACAACTGCCAGGTTTTGTTTCATCAGCTTGACGTTTGTCACAAATTTAGGAGCCATCGATTCTACTTGCATATCCAGCACAAGTCTGTAAAAAAATTATTTATTAGGTCTACCATTTAACGTAAGTTTTAAGTTTATTCGTGCTCAGTCGCTAGCTTCTTTTAAAAAACTTGTAAAGGAACATTACCTCTCTGTACGTGGGACACTCAGAAAGTTTTGCGAAACTAAAAAAAATTGTTCTATACGTACATATATTTTTATCAAATCTTTTCAAAGTACTTTCCACCAGCCTCTATACAAAGATTCATGCGCCTAAACCAGTTTTCAAAACACTTTTTCCAGTCCGCCGCAGACACCTCGTTTACAGCCTGCTCGAACGCAGCCAGCGCATCTTCCGGCGACGAAAATTGTATCCCTTTGAGCTGATTTTTTATTTTTGGGAATAAAAAGAAGTCACACGGTGCTAGATCAGGGCTGTAAGGAGGGTGACCCAGGAGTTTGACTGGCGTGCTGTCCAGGAAGTCCCTCGTTTTGAGTGCGGTGTGCGCAGGTGCATTGTCGTGGTGGAGCAGTAGCCCGCGGAGCCCTGTGTTTGGTCGCTTGTTGCTTATAACAGAGAAAACTTCTGGCAAACATTTGGTAGTATACCATTCGGCATTAATGCTTCTTTGATCCCGTAAGGGAATTGATACCAAGTGGCCAGTCAAATTAAAAAAGCTAGCGATCAAAATCTTACCCCCGCTTCTAGATCGCTTCACTTTGGTAGGCGTTGGCTCATTTTGAAACACCCAAACAGTCGACTGGCGCTTGGTTTCTGGGTCGTATTGATAAATCCAGGACTCATCACCTGTAACGATGTCGTAAACACGCCGAGACGAGCCTGCTTCAAATTTGTTAAGCATATCACGGCACCATTCCACCCGGGCCTGCTTCTGAGCATCGGTGAGGTTGTGCGGCACCCAGCGTGATACTATCCTCCTCACGCGAAGATGGCTGTGTAGAATCTCGTGAACGCTTCCCGATCCAATCTTCAATATGTGTTGAATCTCCTGAAATGTAATTCGCCTATTGTCTTGGATTAAATTTTTCACTGCTAGCACGTTTTCTTCGGTAACAGCCGTCAAAGGGCGACCGCTTCTTTCGTCATCCCCCAAAGTTGGTCGACCGCGCTTGAATTCGTTATACCAACGATACACGGTTGCCTTGGAAGGGCCTTCATCCATGAATGCCATTTGAAGTCTATCGTACGATTCATCCGGTTTCAGGCGACACTTGAAATCGTATAAAATCATAGCTCTAAAATGTTCCCGGCGCAGATCCATATTTCAGTGAGACACAATACTTTGAATTAACTCGCAAAAAATGTGGAGGGAAATTTTGAAATTGGAACTTACTTATTTTTACTTATAAATAATCATATTTTCGAAAAACATTATAACTGGCCAGTCTCCCATATATAAAAACTTTTTTTCGCAATACTTTCTGAGGGGCCTGGTATAAACTGTTATTGTAGGTTTACATACTCTTTGGTTATTTTATTGAGACGTTGCTACTACGTTAGTACTATTAGATATTCTGTGTTGCTACACTGGTATATACACGTATTTTATTTGTTAATTTTTATTTTATTTTTATTTATTGTGACATTTGTATATATTGTATATATTTGGTATATATTTATGGATATATATTAGAATATATTTTATATGTATGTGTGTATAAATATACATGTAATATTTTCTATGGTAGGTAAATATTTATTTATTTATTATATTAAATAATAGTAAACTTTATGAAAGTGCACCACATACTGCCCCCATCTATTTTTCACGTCGTCCTTGTCCATCCAAAGGTTGTCTGGAAGATATCGCTATTAGCGATAAGACCGCCAATGTACCCTTATTTTACATGTTAGTCCTATGTTTAATAATGTTATTGGTGTACAATAAAGAATATTCTATCTATCTATCTTTATTCCAGTTGCAGTAACATTGTAAAACGTCGATTTGTTTACTGTTAACTTGTATTTTGTTGTTCGATCGATATTCGTACTCGTATCTGCATAATTTTCCATAACTGTGTACATAGGTGTATGGGAACAGTCTCCCGCCCCCGCGACCGCACAAGCACTAATTGCTTTGATAACATCTTCATGAATTTAAATGAATTCCCGAACGTTCCCGTGTTCGCGTCGCTTCGCAGCTCTATACATATTTAATTGATCCGTCGTTGAGCAATAGACTCCTAAGTCTTTAGATCGGTTTGTAAACATTAGTCTGTTTAAGATCACAAAGTCTTTGTAGCGTTGCTATGATCGAATATTTCGGTGCGGGAAACTGTGTCACAGGAGGGGCAGAAACGTTTGTAGCGGACACAAGGAATATCAGTGTTAAGAATGCGTATTTCTAACAACGCATCAAAGATATTTAGAGCTAAAGAAAAAGTGACTTACGGACATAGTAGTGTGGACGTAGTGTCAGACTTCATAGTTTGTACCTACTATTGCTACACCCGATTGGGTAGGCTGTTGATACCAAACTTTGATAAATACCTACATTTGACTACCTCTGTGGTCTAGTGGTTCGAGTGTCGGACTGCTGATCACGAGGTCGTGCGTTCGATTCCCACAGGACACAAATATTTGTGTAATGAACATAAGTGTTTGTGTTGGTCTAGGTGTTTGTTATGTATTATAAGTATGTATTTACAAAAAAAAAGTATATAAGTATTGTATCCATTGTCTAGTACCCATAGTACAAGCTCTGCTTAGTTTGGGACTAGATGGTGTAGTGTAAAATGTCCCAAAAGTATGTAAGTATGTATGTATGTATGTATTTATGTACACAGTTTGAGCAATAAATGTCTTTGTCTTTGTCATAGTTGCTACACAAACAGTTAGTTGCAAAGACTTAGTTTGGAGTTATGTTTTATATAATTTATCTGTAAGCTTCCTATGACAGCAGGTTGTGTGCTGTAATCAGCTGTACTCCTGCAATGTTTGACGTTACTCTCACTGTCCCGCGCGGTGCTCGTTATACGCCTTCATAACTCTAAACCCGGTTATTGGTCTAAAAAGTCCACTCCAACTGCTCTAGAAAGTTGAAAATAAACTTGACAGTAATTTCCAAAGACGGCAACAACCGGCATGTTTAAATATGCACGACAATTTGGAAGTTGCAATTTGGAGTGTTTTAGTTTGGTCGTTGTGGCGGCTCGGAGCGCGCCTGTTGCGACTTATTCATGTTTAGGAAAGTATTTGACTGGAGGCGGATCGCTCTCTCCCCCGAACTCGGACAAGGTCAGGGCAGTAATTCTGCGCGGTTCGCGGCACAGATGGGTGCATATATTGGAATACTTTTGCAACCATTGAACATAGGGGACTTACACTACATCTTATTACCAGCCTATTTAAAGAGTGCTCCATCAATTATTTCTTTGGCATTGCCTGGGGAAGCTATTCAGTTGTGCGAATACGGAATTTGAGGCAGTCACATCACCGGCTGGCGTCAAATGGTCCGCATGTTATTCGTGCGTCCCGGTTCAATTCGCGCTGTCGCACATACATGAATCTTTTATGTGAGGGACCGAGCCCTCATCTTGCCGCTTTTGTATTATTCGGAATTGATGAATGGCTCGCTCGAATGAAATTTGATATAAGTACTTGTTGTGTGTGTATTTGGTGCGATTCTATCCTGTCTAAACATAAACCATAAAATATTTTAAGTAAAAAAATACAAAAGATTCTGATAACTGATTTCGCTCTATCATGAGCGATAATTGTCAAGATTTAAGAATAAAAACAAAATTGAACACAATGTGAATTTACATGTGGTCGGAAATAAAACAAACTTCATAAATCGTTGGCTTTCCATGGTTTTTGGTGAATTCCTGCAATAAGTATGACTGATGCGGTGAACGCTCGCGGTCCGTGCCGCGCGGCGCCGGCGCGGTCACCCGCCCCTCGCAGCATGGAGTGTTGTGAACACCGACTCAGTAGCACGAACTAAATAAATCATTGATATGATGATATCATGATAATGACAAACCTTGTGCGCCCTATTAATGCTTCTGATTCAAATAATAAGCGTTTCTTTCCTGAAATGGAATGTGGCGAAACTGGAAAATTACTTCGAAACGCCGTTCTTCCAAGGCTCTTGACAAATTGCTTTAATTTTATCATTTGAGAGCTTCTTACAGTTTTCTCCTGTCTCAACTGACGGTTTTTGAAATTTCTCAAGCAATGAGTAAAATCGTTTCTAATAAAAACTGATGCCACTACTTGTGTCCTCTCATTTACACTAAAATACATATAAGCGAGTTCTCTAAAATAACATCCTCCAAAAATAGAGGCTCGTGACCTTGACCCCGGCTGGAGGGTGAAGAGCGCCGTTCCGGCCCGTTCGGTCCGGTTGAGGAGCCTCTCCGGTATTAGTTCAACCGGCGCGAACACCACAAAATATGCAAAGCAACGAGACAAAGAACACATTGCATTACGGTATTGGTCAAATGTAAAGTAATTTTTGTTCATCTGCAGATAAAAAAAACCATAGCACACACTCACTGCTCCATATCACCACTATTTATTTTCTTTCTTTTTATGTTTATTTATTTATTTAACATAAAACTCTAAAACGAATGAACGTAGATGAAGCGAAAGAGGTGTGTCATGATCGTAGCAGGTGGAAATCCATAGTCTCTGCCTACCCCAATGGGAAACAGGCGTGATTTTATGTATGAATGAATGTAAAATCCTAAGTTTTTATTACTGTTATGGTATACAATAAAGAATTATAGTACATATCGATCGCGTTGTTCTTCTGTGCCTACTGTTTGTAACTGGTCCCGCACTAAGCGAACACTTCAAGGGCGTCCTCATTGGCCGCTCGCAAATAGACGCGATCGCTGTGTCACTTAAATTATTGATTCAATCGAAGAAATTGATTCAATTGAGCCTAAATATTAGCTATTTTCTACTTGCTTTGAAATATTAGCTATTTTCTACTTGCTTTGATTGTTGCAATGATTTAGAACAGAACGTGTGTCATCGAGTTGAAAGGTTTCGACCTCGTAATGTGGGTTAACTTTTGGCAATGTTATAGTTACAGTTAGGTACTTTAGCTTTGTATCTTTTATGCTTTTATGGTTTAGAGTTCTTAATCAGTAACGAAAATAGATCTCGACCGCTCGCAAAATGATGAAGTTTTATTGGACGACAGAATGTTAATTGCTGATCCCCATAAGACAGTTAATCCAAACAGCGTGTTACGTCCACGGGGGTATTTAATGTCATAATCCATTGGTACAAATCCCACCAAAATCAAGATCAGTCGATAGCAGATGGCATACCTAGTAGGCAAAGAAATATTATGCTACTAACCGATCTGACATTGAGCTATTATCTGAGTTTTGTAAAAAACGTTACTTTTTGGTGACGCAATTTGAGAAACTAGTTACAAGTTTAATTCAATTTGGTTATTATGTTTAAATTCAGTACATCAGTGGATTGTGAATAGGTCCTTAAGGTAAGTTCAGATCGATTAGTTTCCGCGCTTCAGATAGTTCCTGTAAGACATTTTTCACTTTCTCCGCTACCAACTAGAAAACTTACAGTAGCTCTAAAAGCAGGTAATTTTATGATTAAGAAAAAAAATACCATCCCAATTGATTCTCCTCGTTATTCTGAACAAACTAGTTGCTTTAAGTGCGTAAATAAAAAGTAACGTTGTATCGTTTTTAACCGACGAAAAAAAGGAGGAGGTTCTCAATTCGACGCGTATATATATATTTTTTTTTATGTATGACCACGCATAACTTTTTACAGAGTGGTCCGATTTTGATGATTCTTTTTTTAATGGATAGGGTATATCTCGAAATCGGTCCCATTTAAATTTCAAAATCAAAATCCACCCCTAAGGATAGTAAAACAGGGGATGAGTGTTTGTTCACCCACTGAATTCTTACCTGTTAAACGATTCTGTTGAAACTTGACACACATAAATATAGTTCTAGACATAATGGAGACCTGGAGTTAGATTTTAACCACAAAAAAATGAAAAATAAAACTTTTTACCAAAAAATTTAACCGACGAAAACAAACTGAAAACGCAGTAAAAACACAGCATAATACGAGAGAAGGTGAACGCATTTGGCGTGTATGTATATTGATTTTATGACGGCTGTCGTGACCGGCTTGCATAACAAAGCCGCCGCGAAACGGACTCAGCTCACCAGCCGCGACCCTTACACCGACTGCAGCCACCGCTCCTTGCTCCCCGGCACTAACGAGGCTGCCCCGTCGGAACCCTCATCGTTGCCATTAAGAAGATTTCGCGACTCGCAGAGCACAGGGGCGAGGGCGAAGATTAATTTCAGACAGCTACTTATGTCCGCACAAATGTGTGAGGGCTTACAATGCCTGCAACAAAATTAAATGAAAGCTTTATTGTTTCAGATCCCTACCCTGACTTATGGTGTGTGATTCATTGACAAATATGTAGTAATCGAGGTAGGTTACAGAGAATTGAGAGGAACGGGCCTTTCGATAAACTGGTAAACCATATTTAGAAGAATGGAACATATCAAAGATTCTAGCAACAAAAGCCTACACTTAACAAAACCTCGTTTCCGAGTAATCACTGGTAAAAAATTAAGGCATCACACACAATATCCTTTTCACGCAAAAAACTACAGATAATGTAATAACTTCTTAGGTTTTCGCGATCACTACACATTATAATAAAACAAAGTTTAACCGGATTAAATCGCGTATATTATTTAAATTGGTTTCCCTGACGTTTCGAAAGCTTTGCAGCATTTCGTGGTCGCAGGTAGACTAAGATGACAAGCGTCTTTACAAATATTTCTAAAAAAAAAAAAAAAAAAAACAAACAAAGCGTAGTATAGCCACTAGAATTAAAGAACATATAGCTGACGTCAAGAACAGACGCTCCACAAAGTCTGCAGTGTGTGAACATGCCCTAGACAAACCCAACCATTTTCTTAGATTTGATAAACCACAAGTTCTGGCGAAAGAAAACCGATATGTACCTAGAATGCTTCGTGAGGCTATTGAAATTAAAAAACATCCTAATTTTAATAGAGAAGATGGTTGGCAGCTACCACCTGTTTGGAACCCAGTCCTAAAAATAATCAAGTCCCAAACAGCACGCTGCACTGTAAAAGATAATGATATTGTGAGTGATTACTGCGTGCATCGAAACGATTTTAATTAATAATATTGTACGGTAGATTAAAATAATTTTTTAGAAATATTTGTAAAGACGCTTGTCATCTTAGTCTACCTGCGACCACGAAATGCTGCAAAGCTTTCGAAACGTCAGGGAAACCAATTTAAATAATATACGCGATTTAATCCGGTTAAACTTTGTTTTATTATAATGTACAGATAATGTATTTTTTTTTCAATTGAATCTAGTTAAAGGGTAGAGTACTGTTCTCCTAGATAGGCAACAAAGTAACCTGTGTTTAGGAGAGACAGTTCCGATCCCTATCGATATGGAAGGATTATAGCACATGTTATACATTCCGAGTTTATAAATAATAATAAAAAGAAAAATAAAAACAAGCAAACAAAAGGTAAGTACAATCATTTCTAAAATTGATAGGCATTGTGTGTTAGTGTGAGTGTGTAGGTATGAGGGGGTGGGTCGTGTGTGTGTATTGCGTTAAATGAGTGAGTGTGCAAATTTGTGTAGTGCGTGCGTTTTTGCTAGGCGTGTGTGTGGGGTCTGTGTGTGTGTTCACTTATTCAGGAACTCTTCAGTTTCGTCATAGTTAAGGGATTGAAGGTATGAGCGGACAGTCTTTTTACAGTTAAAGTATGTTGAACTATAGATTGGGAATTCTGCATTAATTTTATTGTATAGCGAAGGGCCAAGATAGAAAGAGAATTTCTTTATAAAAGATGTGTGCGCAGGAGGGATTTTACAGAAACTTCAATACGTTTGCTATAGGGTCAAACAAGGTGGTGGCTCACACACGCGTGAGCTTTCTTTTCACAAGACGTAGACGTTCTATAATAAAATCAAGCAACAAGTGGTTATGACAAACTCACAACTGACTTATTAATGGTATCGGTGAACGGTCCCCGATACTCCGGGACACTTCATGACATTTCTGTGACACTGCAATACGTCACAAGCTGCACCGCGACTCGTGGCATAAATACAATAACACTCAAATGTAAACGATACATCCGGAACATATTATGAAACTCTGATTACGTATACTACTGTTTTCCAAACACTTAATTATATTATGGAGATATTGGGAAACTTTGCATAATAAAAGTTATACAAAGTGCCTCTAAAATAAAAGGAAAAGTATCATCTATTACAGACGAAGTTAGAGTAAAAGCCACGTAAGCAATAAGCCTCCTGAATGAAACAGGCAACTACGAAATTTCTGCGACTGTAATCCGACGTCCGAACAACCTAGGAGCTTAGTTTTATCTTTAAATCTGACACGTTTTGCTGATCAAAGCAAGGAGAGGTGCGTTACTGTCCAGAGTGTCCGGACTCGCTGCGTCAGGGATACCAACTGTGAACAATACATTTATGCTATTGAAAAGGAATACAATCTTGCAGATACGTGGGGAATTTAAGTGTCAAACAAAGTGAAAACGTGACGGTGATTATGGGTCAGTATGTCGCCGCTTCGCTATCTTTACGTGCAATCCGAGTTTTGGAGAGTCTCGGTTGAACACTGCAACTTTACAAAGACAGCTCAAGCAAAATTCGCTTCCAAGTGGTCGGTACTACTTATCACACGTACTCACCTTAAACTTTCGGTCTGGTTTATTCCGGTCCTCCAACTTACCGGAGCAAGTCCTCTACAAAGAAAAAGTGAATTGTGCAACTTTCGTCTGCTGCATTACAATGATCGTAGAACTTTGTGCAAAGTTGTCGTTTGACGTTAGCGGCGTCACACGACTGCTCGTTATTTGCGACTGTTTGTTTGCCTCGTCGCGAGTAGAGAGAGCTCCTCGCTCACTCCGACACATCTTGTTCCGTAACAAGTTTGTGAGTGTTTGGATTGTTTGATTTGAACGTTCTCCGAAGAGCCAGTGAGACAAGTTTCCTTGTTCGTGTTGGATGTACCAGTACACAGTGAGCAGGCGTCGCTGGGCGGCGAGGCTGCAGTGCGCGGCTGGCTGTGCGGCGCCGGGCGGAGGACGTTCGATTTGAGAACAATTCATGCGGAGCTTCAGCTTCACGCTCGACTGTCGCGAACTGAATGCCTTTGCGATTTTTCGCTTTACTTACTACTTACTCCGCTGGCGCAGCGACCCAAAATGTGTCTTGGCCTTCGAAACGAGAGAACGCCATTTGCCGCGATCTTTGGCAGTTTTTCTCTTTACGTCTAAATAAACGTATTCCGTTTGCGTGTGCGAAAACCGGCAAATATTTCCAAATAATGCATCGCGCGTGAAATACAAGCACCGAGCGGATCGGATCGGAAAAGTGTTGGCACGGTCATTTCATGAAAAATCCACATGTGGGTAGTAACTGAAGGGGAGATGAGGAAGCAGGTTGTAATCAGACCTTCACTAAAGAGACCGAATTTTATTTACACACAGCATCTATCTGGCGGCGTGTACAAAACCAGTATTATCGACTTTTAACCGAGCACGTAACTGTAACTATGTAACGTTTTAACAATACTTGACGTGAGTCAGCACGCCATTCGTTACGTCATGGATTGGATTGATGCACGTGAATAAATAACGCACTCCACGCCGCGTGAGTGTGTGCAGTGCGACTGAATTAATGAAACAAAAGTATTAAAGAAGTACCGGCAAGTGCGCGTTGTGACCAAATCAAATAAAATGAATATTTTATTGTGGCCTTTTTGTCAGGAACTGTTTCGTAATTTGCATCAGATCTGAAGTTTTTCAAGTAAAGTCTGAAAACGAAGGAGGTCGTTTACGTTGATTTCATAAGAGCTATCTGGCACAGCGCGCTTATCCTTAGTCGCCATCGCTCGAGCTCTCAACATGTGCGCCGGAAAAACGCAGCTGTGAGCACTACTTTACAACGGTAAAACAGACCCGTCCCGAGCAATATTCCGCAATTATTGTAAAAATACCAGAACAACAAAATATCTTTCTAAATACGATGTTATTCCCCATGATATAATCTGAAACATCCTTCATTCTTTTCACGTTGATCGGCGAATAAAAAAGAAATTCATTTTGTGCGAGCGGGGAATTAATAATTCTAAGCTGAACAGCTGAACAACAATACTGGGAAAGAAATGAGAGCGCGCGAGGACGCGTTGAGCGCAGGTGAGGCGGTGGCCAGCGTGAGGGGGGGGGGGGGGGGGCAGGGACTCTCCTATCAAACACAATTAGAAGATTGAAATATTTTAAAAACTTGTGAATCTCGGCTAGTTAGTGTAAAATTGAATTTAAATTGGTCCGCGAGTGCCCGTGCCCGCTCCCGTCTGCAAAACAGTTCACAGATGCTGGGGGCACCTTTGAACTACTTAGGCTCTGGCGTACGTTAGAGATTACTGCTAATTTAGTAAGTCGGGAAGGGTTCTGAACGAGGTTAACCTAAAGTTTGCAAATAAGATTTGTCTCCGGCGCGACGCTGATGATCAAGTCGAAGATGCTGTTTTATTGGCTGTGTATCGTGACAGAAAACTGGACAAACTTAGAAAGACAAACTTGCAATATGCATACCTGCTTTTGTGATAAACGGTTAACATATACACGCTGAAATTTGAATCGCTTATTTCCCGAAAAAGGGTCATTGTACTCATCATTATGAACAACTTTTACTATGGAACCAACCCTGAAACCGCAAAAAAAAATAGGTGGTCCCTACATTTTATCGATTTAAGTGAACACAAATGTAGGGACTAACTGATTTTTTTTTTGGCGATTTCAGGGTTGGTCCCATAGTAAAAGTTGTTCATAATGATGAGTACTATTACCCCTTTTCGGGAAATAAGCGATTCAAATTTCAGCATGTATACATATATTTAGAGATAGATAGAAAAAGCTTAGGCTCTACTGAATCGGACTTAATATAAATAGAGTGCAACAGGACCAGGGCAAATTACATTATACTAGGAACTAGCCACCGGCACCGTGCAGTACAAACGCCAGCCGAGCATTACTGAACTACTGAATATGTTCCGGACTATGGAATTATGTTCCGGCTGCGGCTTCCAATACTGTCACATATACTGTTGGACAGATGCTATATGTATCGATAGGAAAATTGCAGGGTTGACCGGTATTGAAGCTCAATTATAAACAATTATGAATTGAAAATAGATCCTTTGAATTGTGTTTGCTAGAACCACAGAATGTCGTAAGTCAGCTGGCTAGAGCCGCATTTATACTAGAAACTATTTAATTTTCTTTAAACATTTACACACACTGAAATGTTTTAAACAGTTTTTTAAACCATGGTAGTCTAAAAAGGCTGTATTGTATTACTTTAAATAGAGAGCCTCGTGACGAATATACATTTATAACTTGCTAGGAAAGAAGGGTAAGCTTACTTATAAGCAACTTTAATTGGATTTTATCTTATTAGATCAATCTCAGCTTTTCCAAGAATGACTAAATCAAGTATTCGATGAAATGTATTAGGTGTGATGTTTTGTACTATGTCATTTATTATACTGTTAGTAATAACACTTGTAAATGTGAAAAAAAACTTCATTCACACAGGAGATTTTAATTTATTTATGGAAACGAAGACTATTTCTTGATTTAAAGAGTCTCTCGGATTCATCGGCATAGTTAGTCTGTCAACTCACGTAGAGCTTCCAGGAAATTGATTTATTCTCAAAATCACTGCGCTGAAGCAGCAGATTATTACTTATGATGTTTGTTTGCCTTTTCACTACTTTTCAGCCAAAATAACATAACGAGAATTTCACAGAAAATATTTGTAAAAAATATAGGTACAATAATATCTTATGTTATGTAGCACGAATACTGACTTAAATGCCCTTCTAAAGAAAACTGGGTAGGTAGTAGGAACTTAATAAAATATTATTTTATTTTTCTTTCAACATAATATTAATATTATATAGGTACCCAAAAGAGACAAGGCTTCCATGAACAATATATTGTCATGTTTCTCAGTCCATAAGCAAACATAGTGTTATTGTGTCGTCAAGTTCAAAGCGAGTGATGTGCAAGGTCACGGCTAATGTTGTTCGGTCTCGGCTCCCGGCTCGACTTGACGACGCGATGATGCGATGCGGCGCGGTAGTCCAGAGTAAAGTTGATGGGTATAGAAGACTCACTTCATGACATTTCCGAAATATCAAGTCGATATGATACGAAACAAAACAAAAAAATCGTTAAGATGAATACCACCTGCTATTCTAGTTTCAAGAAAAGGCTTACTTAATAATAATATGTGCACAAAAATTAGGATGCTTACTAATAGTGGATTTGTCGGACATTTAATGCGTAAAAACATGTATTTTTAACATGTTGCTAATAAATATCTTTATTTTTATCATTACTTGTTTAATTAAATCCGAAGCGACTATTTCGTGTGTGCTCTTTGGCTTTCTGCATCTTTTATACTTTGTGGTCGGGACTCGAGAGGCGTGCCACGTCAGTCCTTCGTCGAAGGCCGAAAGCCGAGCTCATTCCGTTGGTACTAAGAATACCGTATACCTCTTGTGTGCGACTCCAGTGCCTTTCTACCTGTTTTCATCATTTTAAAGTTTCAGTTGCTTTGCAACTATTCTTATTTATGTTGTTTATAAATTAAATAAATTAAGTGATAATTGGAGTACCTATTGTTGGATTAATTTTAGGATCACTCATTTTATTTGCTTATCTGAGTATGATTATGATTCAACTGAGTTAAACTGAATGATTGCCAATATTGTCATCATGAATTTGCAAAATAAAATGTATTCTTACCCACCACTGTTGCTGTTGATTGATCCTTCACGTGTGAAAACGTAAGGGCGTATGTACCATGCACGAGGCCGTTACTTCCAATCATATCGCGGGACCACCTGAACGTCAAGGTATATCTCGTGAATATCATATTATTTCATGCATTCTAAGTTATTCGCTGAATAGAAAACAAACAAAAACTTGAACACGTTTTAAGAATAAAATATCAGAAGAATCATAACGTTTTAATTTTCTTTGCTTGCATAAAAAAATAAAAAGCCGTCTAGTGAAAAGTTATATGAATTTAAACCAGCATTATCTGCACTTAGCGCGAAAGTTTTCAAACATCGTTTAAGTTCCCGCTTTGATCTCAGTTCTGCACTTCTAACTACTTCGGTACATATTTGTATAACTTGAACAGGTTTTTTGCAGTATTTAGTTTCACTGAACGGAAAGAATTTTATGTTTACTTTTTAAAGAATGTTCAATAATTCGCATTCTTAAAGAACATACATTGAATTTAACATGAAATATGAATTCCTTTGTTATTTATTTTGCTTTTTATTTCAATTTGAAGAGTACCAAATATACTGTGTCTTGACCGAACTGAAGACTCCAATTATAAATAAATACACTAATACGAACCATGGAACTTTATTTTACTGTTTACGTGATTAATAACATAAAGAAGAAAAATATAAAAATCGTTGGCGCCAGAACACTCTTCAGGTCATAAGGTGAATGTGGTATCTTCGTCTTCAATTACAAGTTTTTTTGTATTTTTGTATACTCGTCGATATCCAGTAGAGTGGCGCCCACCGTGGGACCAGACAGAAGTCGTCAATTAGCCTAATTGATTGCCCGTACCTAATTACATTGCTTCAATTCTACAGCTACTTCGAGCCCCCTTCACTTAAATACCAGCAAGCTAATCCAATACAATGCTAAACAGTCGTATCACCGTCGTCCTTCAACTGTACTTCATCAACGTAAACTTGGCGTTGATGAGTAGTGTGGCTGTCGCCTGTTTAGCGTAATGAAAGCCTATAACAGCTTCGGATTGCTTATGTTTCAAATAATGATTTCAATTGTAGTAGGGTTTATTTATCTCATAGGAAAGTGGCGATTGATAGACATTTTATAGGGCACCCAGCGATACTCCAACTCATGACATACGCTTCGTATATTTTTTTATAATATTTTTCATTTTGCGTACACACGTAATGGTGATACGTAGTTTCTTCCAAAGTAGTGTAGTGGCTATTATCGGCGTGTGATGGCGCGCTCGCGACTGATTTGCATCTGCCAAGTGAGACCACTCCTCGAGCTTTGCCGAGTGCTGCCGACGCTTCCCGAGTCTCCCGCTATTGTCCCCAACTCATTGTTAATGCTAATGTGCTACCATCACCGTTTTAATTTACTACTTTGTATCAAACACGCTTCTGTACTTAAGGAAGAAGCAAAAGTTTTGAACTGGACTGAAGATTCCGATAAGTGTTCATCGCTTGTTGATATAATTATCCTCTTTTTTAGGCGTCTCAGCATGCAAGCATAGTGAATGTTGAAAAAAGGTTTGGTAATTGAACTTCCTAACTTCGTACGGAGCATAAGATGGCCTAACGAAATATATCATAATTACAGCCGAAAGACGTCCACTACTGGACATAGGCCTCCCCCAATTAAGGGGGGGATATGCCATAATCGCCACGCTTGGCAGGCGGGTTGGCGATCACAGTTGGTTGGTTAAATACTCAGAGAACGCTGCTGCCCATCCTCTGGTCCCTTAGTCGCCTTTTACGACACCCATGAGAAGAGATAAGACGAGACGAGAGAGATGGACCATAATACTGTGGCTCTCTGAATATTCCTTTACGTATTGGGATATTAGCGGCATTCTCGTGGATGTAATGTAGCAGATCCATCAAGCGATTGATCTTTCAGATTATACGCCTAACGTCTATCCTTGTACGTATTTTATACGCAATAATTATATATGTCACGTTCGCACATTCGTCCTCGAGGCATGATACACTGATACACCCCCCTTATCCTTCAACGTTACGTCCGTACGTAATATTGACTTGTTTCTGCCGACGTTAAGGAAAAGATAACGTTCAAACTGTTCAAACATGCGTAACCGGGAAAGGTTTCAATTCATTTGATATTCACGTAAGCTGTGTGTTTTAGTGTTGGGTGGAAAGTTAAAAACACTAGCTGTCCGGTTTTTACCGTGCAAACCATTTCAAGTCTCTTCTAATTTCTTTGTACATTTTAGATCTACAGATATTTATGAAAAAAGAAGACAAGAAGTACGCCGAATACAGGAAAGGCATAGTTTGTGAAGAATTTAAAAAGTGTCTGTGAGTCTACACAAGTGAGCCGGTGGAGCGGTGAGACAGTGAGACAGCGAGGCAGTGAGGCAGGGGTCAAGAATGCTAAGTTGCGCTGAGTCAGCGCGGGAATGACTCCAGGAGGCTGAGCTCTCTGCTGTTTACCTTTTGCATGCCTTTAATTATAAACATAGGTATATGAATCATTGTCTTTTATGGATACCATAAAAACTATGGGTCAATTTACTTTCAGATTAAACAGAAATTAGATATACAGAAGTAGATTTTATTTATTCAAACTAGCTGTTATTACATCACAATACCTAGTACTTATCTTTATCCCTGTTTAGATTAAAGATGATCTGCTTGCTACTGAATTAATTTTACAATATCTTTTATTCAATCACTTGCAAACAATTACAAAATACTTCACATTTAGGAGTTTTGCTGTAACAACTACCTAATAAGATGTCTACGTTGGTATAGCTTCGACAGTTACATGTAGTGTAATCTGTTTGGATATCAGTGACGTCAGACATTGACTGTCTGTTGTCTGCGACCCTCAGGGGAGCCATGCTATTATTAGTCTAGACGAGATACACTACAATACAGATAGGGCTGACGAGGACGTAGTGCTGGCCAGAAAACCTCCACGTGTGCCTGACGGCTGCTTTTCCTCCTGGACACGTCTGGAGGGAACGGCAGTTGTTTGGCCGGTGCATCCTGGGCACAGGCAATAAAATTCTTTCGAGGGATTAACCTTCGGGGGCTTTTATTGCCTGTGGCGAATATTCTGGCGCGGGAGGGGCCCGTTCTGGGCCAGTGGGGAGTTGCTCCACGTGTCCCTCTGTTACCAACAGAGGTCACAGTGGAGGAGCAGGGGCGGCCCGGTGTGCACTCACCCTGCCACTGGGCAGGCAGCGGAGGGACTGTCTTTCCCTGCCCCCGTCGATCTCGTAACCCCAGGAGTGCCCGCTGAGTAGTGTTCTCGCGCCTCTTGGGACCGAGGGTCTTGGCTGCACCGCCCGGACCGCGAGGAAGAAAACCTCTATAAAAAATTATGGGAGGTAGGGCCTGCGAGCAGCAGACTCGGGGTAGTCTGCTGCCCGACCAGCAGCTGGCGTAGCTGGAGCAGCTGGTAAAGGCCCATGAGGTGAAGTGGCGTGCAGTGTTCCGTGTGCGCCACCGAGGAGGGTGCGGCCGACGTTAGACCGCACGGGTAGAAGGGGCTCGCCTGATTGTAGCGGGCCGGGACCTATCGGGGGAGGTTGTGTGAATAATCACGGATTCCTACGCCCCCGGCTAATGTAGTTGAAGGAACACCGTGGTGGTTTTAGTCGGTAAGAGTCCGACACTGGCTCCGCCTACCCCGGGTGGAGTGCGTCCATGAGGGTGTCCGCATGGCAAAAAAAAGAAAAAAAAAAAAAGGCCTGACGACGGCTTTCATTTATAAACTATTTTCGCTTCAAAGTACCTTGTCTTTTAGCTTTCATACATCTTTATAGAATAGAGATGTATGAAAGCTTGCATGTTATGACTTTGAAAATGTGTTTTAAAAATGAATAATGCCTTGGACAAAAAAAATTGCATAAATTCATAATTAGGTACGTGCATTTTCAATGGTCATAATTTGTTTACCATAAAATTTGTTCATTGTGAGCTTATGTATCAAGTATCAAGCTCTTAGAATTGCATTGAACCCTGTGTCGTCTAGTAAATCGTGCGTATACGAGCGACGTGTCACCTCGCTATCGGTATCGCCAGTGCAGCATCGGCTCCAGTTATTGATGGGTGCAGGCGACAGCGTCTCGACTTATCACCGTATTAATCGATGTCTGTGTTTGCGCCTCAGTTCCCCGCAACACTGAAGATAACACTAACTTATTGCCAAATAGTATTATTTGCCATTAGTGCTGCTTGTCACTATATCGGCTTCTATTTACTCGCACTTGCAGTTTGACTAATACTCAATTCAGTTATTTCTATACATGCTGAAATTTGAATTATTTCCCGAAAAGGGGTCATTTTACTCATCATTATGAACAACTTTTACTATGGGAGTAACCCTGAAATCGTGAAAAAAAATCAGTTAGCCCTACATTTGTGTTCACTTAAATCGATAAAATGTAGGGACCACCTGATTTTTTTCGTGATTTTAGGGTTGGTCCCACAATAAAATTTGTTCATAATGATGAGTACAATGACACCTTTTCGGGAAATAAGCGATTCAAATTTCAGCATGTATAAGGTAAAATGTTAACATGTGCATGTTACAAATACTAAGCTTGTAAAAACTGGGCATTACGCACATCATCATTATCATCAGCCTGTATAGTATAAGTCCACTGCTGGACATCGGTCTCTTCAATGGCGCGCCACTGACATCAATTCTCGGCCACTCGCATCCAGTAGCTAGCAGCCACCTTGCCAATATCATCGCTCCACCAGGCCTGTGGGCGTCCTGGCCTACATTTACCGATTAGCAGAATATGTCACAATTATGGATATTGTGCGTGATGTCTCCATCCGTCAATCAGGCATTCATTGTGAAGTAGCGCTACTGTGCCAGACACGGTACTTGTGTATTGTTTGTGCCTAATTATATGTATTGTATATGTGGCAGCAAGTAAACAAGAACAATGCGCCCATTACGGCAGATATTTGTAAGATAATTAATGATTTATCTTTATAACTGCAGGCGCCGCCGCTGACTGAGGCGTGTTGCTTTGTTAACACACATAAATAGAATATACATACATAGATCGCTATGACAAATTAATGTTGTTGAATATAATAATTTCATATCAACAGTTCCATAGAGAAAGGTAAATGGTATTGATTTACCGGTCAGTACACATATCTAAAGAAGTCCAGTTGTAATCAAGTTTCGATCGAAACAATGCTTTTCGTATTCTCTTATCTACGGCGATCGCTGTCAGAAACGAACTGCAGCGTCACTGCAACTTGATCGGCGCGTCATGAAATTACGTGAATTAGGGTCCTGTTTAGTAGCGCAGATAGGTATCACTGCTGAAGGACTATCCTGTTCTCTCCGGCAAGTTGTGAACGGACAGTAAGACGGTGGATGGATGGAGCTTCTGATGAAATTGTGCTGCTAAATGCAGGCTAATACATTAAACTGGCAGTATTTTGGTTCTTCGTTTCAATTTTCGTGAATCTACTGAAGGGACGTGTACAAATACCAGCAACTATAAGAATTCTGTAGCAACGTATCTGTTCAAGACAAACTGTTATTATCACGTAATTCTGTGTGATTTGGGACGCTCGCGGTAACAGGCCAGTCTATTCCCCCGACATCCAATTACGGCGCGTAAGTGATTGTTATTGTCGCAGCGCGCGACATACATTGCGCCGTGAATACTGTTGTCACGACTATCGCCCAGCATTGTATCATTAACTGATATTTATTTACGTGAACGTCATCATTTCGCAGCGCATCGACGTTCTTGTTGCACTTTGACATTGTTATTGCTGCGATCCACGGTTGGACCTGATGTCGATATGTAATTGAAACTACACAATTATATCAACTTCACGTTGACAACATCTGTGGTCAAGTGGTTCGAGTGTCAGCCTGCTGATCACGACGTCATGGGTTCGATTCCCACAGGACACAAATATTTATGTGATGAATGTAAGTGTTAGTGTTGGTCTGGGTGTTTGTTATGTATTATAAGTATGTATTTACAAAAAAAAAGTATGTAAGTACTATATCCATTGTCTAGTACTGATAGTACAAGCTCTGCTTACTTAGTCTCACTAGATGGTGCTGCGTAAAAAAGTCCTAAATATATAAAAAAACTCGCTCATGGCTATCATAAGATAGGGCTATACAACTAGGTATATCAGATGGAGGATAAACAGCATGGCTAACTACATGATTACAATTCAAGATTACGGAGACCATCAAATATGTAAACAGTTAACAAGAAAAAAAAAGATATATTAATTGAATCATTAAAACACGACGTGTTCCAACAAAATAACATTTTAATTTTGCAATAGCATATGAAACCATATCCAATCCAATCGTGATCGAACTTGCCGAAAGAACAAAAATCCTCTGGCAAAGTTCCACGAAACCGATGAAGTATGGAGACGGAACGTAGTTCTATTCTAAGTCCTCATGCTTTTCACATTTCAAGAACTCCATGTTTTGCCATCGTGAAGACATTGTTAAAGTTCGTCAATTCTGACTTTCAAACTAACTACCAACAATTTTCACTGAACTCATCTGAATATGCAAATAGCTAGTATTATTTTAAGCTTTTTATCTAGCTAGCAACTAAACGGGATTATAAAGTTCAAAACATGATTCGAAAAACGACAAGATTATACAGTTTCTAGTGTAAATAAATACAAAAAAGTATTATAGATATATGGTTACGCAACCATTACTATTAACGGTCATCAGACAATAGTTACTAGGCTTGTGATGTGGATAAGTGATCATTGTAGATGTTAATGAATGTAGATGATGCCACAGCCACTGCTCGTCCTCTAGGCAAGACATTGAGCGTTCTAACTCCTAGCATCAGCAGATAAACTTCATCAATTCTATAATAATTTTAATTTCTTTCATATTATCACTTTCCACAATTTTTGGTTGGCGCAGCTTGTCTTACAAATGCTAATCTTGTTAACTTTCAACAATATTCTTCTCTTTATAATAAAACACCAGATTACATCGCATTGGTTTTCCTGACGTTTGGAAAGCTTGGTAGCGTTGCACTCATTCGAACAGTTTACCGTAACTCAAACATGTTATACCTAGGTAACATGTGTAGGAGTAATGTCTTGAAGATTCCGTAGCCAAACTGTTGAAGTGGAGCAATAAAACCAGATAGCGTTAAATGATATCCGAGCTTAACTTAACCGTCAAGAATGAAGGCTTGATCTCGGTGGAGGTCGTTATCAAAGTTTTTCGTTAAGTTTTGATTCCAGTTTAGAGCAGTAACTGCGCCGGCTCGCGCCGGAACACCCGCACCCGATTTATGGGGGTGACGATTTATTGGCTCGAGTCGACACCCGTCCTCAAGTTATGACATCGCAAACTCCAATAATTATGCCACACTACGATTGGTCCGCGGCATCGCTTACGAGAAGTGAGGCTATCATTGCGAAGTTCAATAACACATATTGGAGTAAAGAGTAGAGTATAAACACAGGTGTTGGCTAGAATTATCATAGAAAACAAACATCGACTATGTAGGAATAATAAAGAAGAAAGCCTTAACATACTAAATATTAATAATTTACTTAATATTTTCAATTTTTTTATGTGGAAAAAATTTAACAGGTGACAAAATATATTCATGGCGTTCCAGATTATTATTTTCTAATTTACGCATAACCATTAATTAAAAGCATCATATTTAGCTTAAATCGTTGTCTGTTTCAAATCTGCTACAAATCTTGCAAGTAAATTTTAAGGCAGTTTCTGTTATCTAAACCGGCAGAAAATTTGCATACATGTAGTCCTGATGACAATACAATAATAAGAATAAGAATCATTTATTGTCTTAAAAGGTTACAAATAATTGGGTTGAGGTCCTAGACCTCACACTAGGATTCACTGTGTCGTGAGATCTAGAGTCTTTAATTTCATTCAAAAGAGAAGCAAATAATATGAGCATTTGTTAAACGAATATTATATTTCATTTTCATCATCGAAGTAGCGATCTAAGCACTCTATAAGTAATATATATGTCTATGACTCTATAGTTGTGCGATAGCATTAGGCCGAAAAGTAGGTAGTCGCATGCTCATCAATTTAGAGTTTTAATTCCCAGACTGGTGTGGAGTGCGGAGACCATATGCATGATGAAAATAAAAGCTTCCCCGCGCGGAACTTTGTCGTCGCCGCAGTGGCATTGAATTCGCACACTGTATCAGAATGGATCACTGAATCCCAAATGCTTATTATTTTAATGCGTTCTGTGTAGAAACCTTTAAAATAGTATCACTATATTGTTTTTGGAGCTCGGATTTCCTTTTAGAGGCTTAAAGTATCGAACTTAGGTGGAATTTCGAAATGATGTTGAATCGTAGTCGTAGCAGATGCGTCGCGGCTTATAATAAGATAGCTTTATATAGACGTGGAAGCTTGAGGCGGGCGCGGGCGGGGCGTATAGGTACTTATCCTGACCACAGACCAGAAATATGGTTGCGGTAAGTGTGGGAGGTCGTTCATAGCCACTCCATACATGATAATACTGTTCTCACAGATAAAACGCTGTATACGTATACACCATACTAGACTCCCTCACATAAAAAAATCAAAATAAATCATTTAATTCCGACCTTCACGATCCATAAAAGTTACACAATATTATAAAAACAAGAGTTTGTTAGTAAAAAGATAACTTATTTACTATGTTAATCAACATTATTATACAGAAAGTGCAGAGTGTACGTACATTACTCTGTTAGTTCATTTTAAACAAGCGCTTGTATCCATAAAACTTACACAAAATACAAAATTATAAAAACAAGAGTTTGAAAGTAAAAAGATAACTTATTTACCTACTATGTTAGTAGACATTATTATACAGAAAGTGCAGAGTATACGTACATTACTCTGTTAGTTCATTTTAAACAAGCGCTTGTATCCATAAAACTTACACAAAATACAAAATTATAAAAACAAGAGTTTGAAAGTAAAAAGATAACTTATTTACTATGTTAATCAACATTATTATACAGAAAGTGCAGAGTGTACGTACATTACTCTGTTAGTTCATTTTAAACAAGCGCTTGTATCCATAAAACTTACACAAAATACAAAATTATAAAAACAAGAGTTTGAAAGTAAAAAGATAACTTATTTACCTACTATGTTAGTAGACATTATTATACAGAAAGTGCAGAGTATACGTACATTACTCAGTTAGTTCGTTTTAAACAAGCGCTTGTATCCATAAGTTACACAAAATACAAAATTATAAAAACAAGAGTTTGTTTGTAAAAATATAACTTATTTACCTACTATGTTAGTAGACATTATTATACAGAAAGTGCAGAGTGTACGTACATAACTCGGTTAGAACGTTTTAAACAAGCGCGTGTATTTAATTCAGTATCTGTATAGTGCTAAATCTGTGCCGTCCTTGGGGGTTTCCCAGCTGATGCCTGAGTTCCGTGCACGTGCCGCCCTGTGCAGGGACCCGGAACGAGCGGACGACCAGCGCATCCGACCGTGTTCCAACTTGTGGTGATACGTTCTCCGAAATTATACGTTCCGTTCCGACCCGCAATATGTTTTTCAGATTCGGAAACCAATTTTATTTGAGCTCTAAAATGGTCGTTTGATTTAGGAGGGTCCAAAATGCTGCCCTTTGATGGAGAAAGTACGATAAGGATTTCAAAATAATACGTACAGTTAATGTTTCTCGTCGTAGTTTTGGGAAAATAAAATATGAATTTCTTTATTATTATTTAATTTGAAGAGTATTTGTGTCAAGTGTGGCCCCAGGAGGATTTTTCATAGAAACTTTAACAACCCTTTTTTACGTCGTCGAGTTTATTTTTTGAAAAAATTGAAACAGACGCAATTCATTAATTACTCTAAAGATTATTTATACCAAGTTTCGACAAAATCCAGCCATGCAATAATATTCTCCCATACAAAATGTACTACCCTATATCACCCTTCAGTAGTAGTAGAGCTCCTTTGTGAAAGAGCTCGTCCGGGGAAGTACTACCACCGTACCTACTTCTCCGCCAAATAGTGATGCTTGCATTGCTGTGTTTCGGTCTGAAGGGTACGGGTGCCGGTGAAATTACAATCACATGAGACTTTCCATCTTCATGTCTCAGTTTGGCGAACCGACTTGCGGTACCATTTTGGCAACAGCCTAGGTGGTATTGAAGTTGTTATGGGCAAAGGTAACCGCTTAACATCAGGTGGGCCTTTAGCTCGTTTAGCCATCCTATACTATAAAAAAAAAAACCCTCTTGTAAGAGTAATTTAGGAAAAAGAAAAGATGCGTGTTATATTACTTACTTTAAAGGCATATTTTTTCATGTTTTGAGTGAATCGATCCACGAGAAAAGATGTTTCATACAAACTCTAACACATTAGAGTTTGTGTGAAAAATTTCCAAAAATCCTTTCTTAGTGGGTGCTCACGTTACAAAAGGAACCTACTGCCCAAATGTCATGTTTCTAACTTGTATAATTTCAGTTTCGGCTCTGCGTTGTTGAATCAGTCAGTCAGGAACTCAGGACATCTGTCTTTATAAGTATAGAAGAAGAAGATATCCCAAGTTCCGTAAAGTTCCGCGTGGCAACAAGGCAGCAGTGAGAGCGGTCTCTCCGCTCGCAAGGTCAAGTGGGACACGTGTACTATTTATATTTAAGAGCAGTGCTATGCTCCCCCCCCCCCCCGCGCTGCCCGGACCCCGCCCCGCCCGATACTTAACCCCGGCCGAACTGAATATTTTAATGATGCCGTGATGCCCAAGCAGCCGACCCTATTCGAACGAATAATAACATTACGTGTCAACGCCCTTATTCCACATTCAAATTGAAAGGAGCAATCGAGAAAATGGAAAGTTTTTTTTATCTTTCTTTGCCTTTTTCTTGCAATTAAGGTACCGAATAGCCCCTGAGGGCCATTAGTACATTACCTGCAGAAACGCGATGAATCTAAAGAACATAGCAATGCACTTACGAACAACAATTTAGAAAATTAGTCGGACTAAACTTTGTAACTTAATTCCTAAAGTTGACTTACCTCGGAAGACCTGTAGTTGTTTACTGTTCTTCATTATTTAGTAGAAACACGACTACTCAGAATATACATCAGTTGACCGGGCTGTAGGAACTTGACTCAGGAGTTTCGCCGTATCGCTGTCAATGATTTTGTCCTATTTCATACACCTTTCCTGTATTTCCATTCAATCAATTTCCTGTAGGTACTATAAAATGAAGATTTTTTAAATTAAAATCATCGAAGAAAGTAAGAATTTATCTTCAATTAGAAAAAAAAAACGAGACATTCGCTTAAAGGACTAAAGCTAATAAGCATTCAGAATAAATGAGTAATAGTTAAAGACCAGGCAATTAGCAGTGTTGGGCAGTCACTAATATTTATTTTAACGTAAACAGATTAAAAAGTCTAGATTTATTTACAGCGGTTGTTCTAGACTTAAGTCGTAATTACTTTTTGTCTGGTGTCATAATCATAACATTTAAACATTTGCCTGTGGTATTCGGAAGGATTACACGTTATCTGGCTGGCAATTAACTACCATCAGCCTGACTAATTGTCGTTTTTAGGGTTCCGTACCCAAAGGGTGCTAACGGGATCGTATTACTCTCGCTACGCTGTCCGTCCGTACGTCCGTCCGTCTGTCTGTCACAAGGCTGTATCTTTGTAACGGTAGTAGATAACCAGTTGAAATTTTCACAGAATATGTGTAACTATGGCTTCTATCACGACAAATACTACAAATAAAAAAAAGTCTAAAGGACAGGACTTGCTCTGTCACTTGCTTACTTTGCGCTTTTCCTTCCTTTTGAACCCAAAACTACCACTATAAGCCATAAGAGCGTATAATATTGTGTGTCAGACTTATCTCAATGCAGTTGTTACTTGTAAGAGTGCCTATAAAACAGGGAGGACTTTTAATAGTTGTTTTATGAGTGAGCCGAGTTGGCTGAGAAGTAATGCTGACCTTGTTTCTGCGTGAGTCATCTCATTGACTACTGAATATGGTTCCCTGGTGAGCGGTCGCCTCAGGGGGGAGGGGTCTGCGAGTGAGGTCACCTTTAATGTGCGTGTTATATGTTGACACCTCGTGCTATAACGAGCTCATCCTGGAGGGGCCATATTTAGAGGATCGATGTATCGACTTTTTTTAATGGCGCTCCGACAAAATGTGAACAAGTCCATTACTCATTCGAGCTAATTATAGTACAAGTGACATGTCAAATCTCGGAAGTATTGACACGCGACTACGCGAGCCTCAAGTCGAAGCTATTCATGCCATACAGTAGTAGACAACGTTCGTACATGTCACGAGGCACATCTTTACGCCCTTCGTTCATCGCCGCGTCTTGTAATCACATTACATCTGGAGTTCGGCGCCGCCACCGGCAAGGTCACGGGTTCAGGGCCACATTTCCTTGTAACTCGTCGAAATAAATCGTACGACACAAACATTCAGTCGCGGATTTGAGACACAACTCAAAGCTTTTAGTAAATGTGTGAATTTGAACGAGGCCCATCGCACCGAGTATTCCGATGAATAATACTCATCTGCTTTATATGTTTATTTTCTCTTCATTGTTGGTTTAGCTTCTAAATGATGACAAATATGCTCCCAACACACACATCATAAAAATAAATCGAGAGTGTTCTCTGGCGGACATTTTGGGACAAGGTAATGAGTGTACTAGACTAGCAGCTAGTTAGTAAGGTAGCTTGTAACATCAGCATCATCATTACGGCAGCGACACGCTTGTCTCTGTTTCTTAATATATGCGCGACCCATTAACTTGTAGTCGTTACGATAAAACGTGATGCGTGTTAAGAGAGTGCTCACACTACCTCCTGTGTAGTGGATAGGACGTTACAGACACACACCTTACATGCACTAATAACCAGGATCGACGAAAATAGACTGTGGACTACGAATATTTGCACTTCGCCACTACGCTGAGGGGACTTCTATTAGAAGGTTGGAAGTCCATGACCACTATAAGTTTTTCCCCAATAAAGAAGGTGCAACGTGCACAGCTTTCAACCCTGTGTCCGCAGTTGAGCGTGCACCAGATATCGTTCGCAAGCAGGTGTGCGTGGCGCCGTCTGTGCCGACTTTACGAGCGCCACTTAGCTTCTCGCGCAGTATTTATGTGGTAAACGCTTCAATTAGCCAGGGATAAGGACCAGAGTATAACTTAGGGTTATTTTATCTTGAAACACGGGCTTGATAAGTGTCGAATCTTAGAAATATTGTTTTTACGAAAATTGATTTTATAACCTAGGTGTAAGTACATAGAATAAAAATTAGACATAATTATCCGTTTATAAATTTCGCTAATTAAGTTACCTATTTGTCATGTCATCATCATTAGCCTATACAACATGTAACAAAAACCCTGTTGTTCCTGTGAGCTACGTTATCAGAATCCATATTCATACGTAAGGAAGGACACAACTCATTTGGAAAAACTTCAATAAAAATAATAAAATTAAATATTAAATCATTATTAAAAGTGATTGTAACACTTTCAATTTGCAATTGATAATGATCTAACAGTAAATTAAATTATTTTTATTGATATAATCACTGAGTGAGTGAGTTTGGAGTGATATAATCACATTCAATTCACAATGAATAATGATTGAATACTTAATTTTATTATTTTTATTAAAGAGTTTTTCCAAATGAGTTGTGTCCTTGCGCATGAATATTGATTCCGATAACTTAGCTCACAGAAACAACAGAGTTTTTGTTACATATTGTATTAGTCCACTGCTGCACATCGGCCTCCCCAATGGCACGCCACTGACATCTATGCTCGGCCACTTGCATCCAGCTGCTACCAGCTACCTTGCCAATATCATCGCACTACCGAGCCTGATGGCGTCCTCATCAATCAATTATTTTGTATTTGCTTCAAATAGCAAGTCACAAACATTTAACAAAAATGCCGTATCATGCGACGGCGGCGGCGCGATGTTTCTTTGTACTGCTTGTAGTGGTGCAATACTCAGACAGTGAGCACCTGCTCTCGCCGGCATGGCGGCACTAAGTGAACTATGAAAGTATCATGCGACGGCGGCGGCGCGATGTTTCTTTGTACTGCTTGTAGTGGTGCAATACTCAGACAGTGAGCACCTGCTCTCGCCGGCATGGCGGCACTAAGTGAACTATGAAAGTATCATGCGACGGCGGCGGCGCGATGTTTCTTTGTACTGTTTGTAGTGGTGCAATACTCAGACAGTGAGCACCTGCTCTCGCCGGCATGGCGGCACTAAGTGAACTATGAAAGTATCATGCGACGGCGGCGGCGCGATGTTTCTTTGTACTGTTTGTAGTGGTGCAATACTCAGACAGTGAGCACCTGCTCTCGCCGGCATGGCGGCACTAAGTGAACTATGAAAGTATCATGCGACGGCGGCGGCGCGATGTTTCTTTGTACTGTTTGTAGTGGTGCAATACTCAGACAGTGAGCACCTGCTCTCGCCGGCATGGCGGCACTAAGTGAACTATGAAAGTATCATGCGACGGCGGCGGCGCGATGTTTCTTTGTACTGTTTGTAGTGGTGCAATACTCAGACAGTGAGCACCTGCTCTCGCCGGCATGGCGGCACTAAGTGAACTATGAAAGTATCATGCGACGGCGGCGGCGCGATGTTTCTTTGTACTGTTTGTAGTGGTGCAATACTCAGACAGTGAGCACCTGCTCTCGCCGGCATGGCGGCACTAAGTGAACTATGAAAGTATCATGCGACGGCGGCGGCGCGATGTTTCTTTGTACTGTTTGTAGTGGTGCAATACTCAGACAGTGAGCACCTGCTCTCGCCGGCATGGCGGCACTAAGTGAACTATGAAAGTATCATGCGACGGCGGCGGCGCGATGTTTCTTTGTACTGTTTGTAGTGGTGCAATACTCAGACAGTGAGCACCTGCTCTCGCCGGCATGGCGGCACTAAGTGAACTATGAAAGTATCATGCGACGGCGGCGGCGCGATGTTTCTTTGTACTGTTTGTAGTGGTGCAATACTCAGACAGTGAGCACCTGCTCTCGCCGGCATGGCGGCACTAAGTGAACTATGAAAGTATCATGCGACGGCGGCGGCGCGATGTTTCTTTGTACTGTTTGTAGTGGTGCAATACTCAGACAGTGAGCACCTGCTCTCGCCGGCATGGCGGCACTAAGTGAACTATGAAAGTATCATGCGACGGCGGCGGCGCGATGTTTCTTTGTACTGTTTGTAGTGGTGCAATACTCAGACAGTGAGCACCTGCTCTCGCCGGCATGGCGGCACTAAGTGAACTATGAAAGTATCATGCGACGGCGGCGGCGCGATGTTTCTTTGTACTGTTTGTAGTGGTGCAATACTCAGACAGTGAGCACCTGCTCTCGCCGGCATGGCGGCACTAAGTGAACTATGAAAGTATCATGCGACGGCGGCGGCGCGATGTTTCTTTGTACTGTTTGTAGTGGTGCAATACTCAGACAGTGAGCACCTGCTCTCGCCGGCATGGCGGCACTAAGTGAACTATGAAAGTATCATGCGACGGCGGCGGCGCGATGTTTCTTTGTACTGTTTGTAGTGGTGCAATACTCAGACAGTGAGCACCTGCTCTCGCCGGCATGGCGGCACTAAGTGAACTATGAAAGTATCATGCGACGGCGGCGGCGCGATGTTTCTTTGTACTGTTTGTAGTGGTGCAATACTCAGACAGTGAGCACCTGCTCTCGCCGGCATGGCGGCACTAAGTGAACTATGAAAGTATCATGCGACGGCGGCGGCGCGATGTTTCTTTGTACTGTTTGTAGTGGTGCAATACTCAGACAGTGAGCACCTGCTCTCGCCGGCATGGCGGCACTAAGTGAACTATGAAAGTATCATGCGACGGCGGCGGCGCGATGTTTCTTTGTACTGTTTGTAGTGGTGCAATACTCAGACAGTGAGCACCTGCTCTCGCCGGCATGGCGGCACTAAGTGAACTATGAAAGTATCATGCGACGGCGGCGGCGCGATGTTTCTTTGTACTGTTTGTAGTGGTGCAATACTCAGACAGTGAGCACCTGCTCTCGCCGGCATGGCGGCACTAAGTGAACTATGAAAGTATAATGGCGCGTAAGAATAGCTGCCTGTATCTCCCTCCTATAAGACGTGGATGTCACACTTACATTGTTGTGTTCAACAACATTGTACAGCACTTTTATATCGCGTTGTCTTAGATTATTTACGGCCAAAATTAATATCCAATCTATCTACGATTTACCCTACTAGAGATAGAAATTTGACATATTTTGTATGGAGTTTATGTCAAATTCCTATCTCTAGTAGGGCAAAACGTGGATAGATTGGAAATTAGTTATGGCCGTTAAACTGCAAATTGTTAGTTATTTGATCTTTGATTAAAAGAAAATAATTGCAAGTAAGTATGTTTGTTTAATTTGTGTCATCAATGCAAGTCGTATGGAGGGACCAACTTTTTTAATACAGGGTGTCCGGGAAACGCTTCCGAAAACGAAGATAGGTGTTAGTTAGCGATTCTTTATGCTTTCGGAAGCGTTTCCCTGACACCCTGTATAGCCAATGATTGTTGGAAGCATAACTCTTATCTTCCCATAGTGCAATTCATGAAATTAGTCAATCATGGTTCCAATCCAACATTCTTTAGGATGTTTGATAGTAAGCCTCAACGTCTTCTACTTAGGAAGGTAAACATTGTTTAAATTATTTACAGAGTATACTTAAGCAAGGTAGTCTGCCGTGTCAGGCCTATCTCTTGTATCTCACGAAACCTAGTTTTGAGATATCACCGTTTAAAGATTTTTACAGATAATTGCAATTATCTTAAATGTTTCAAAACTTTCGGGAAATATTTTTACTTAATTGGTTGTATTAGAGTCTGAGGAAAACCGGGACATTAATAGATTATTGAAAACGTCGAAATTTTCAGAGTTATTAGCTATAACAGAGATAGGTGTGACAAGCTCTCTATACATTGGTTGTTACGCGGTGCTCTGTATCTTAAGATACGTGACTTACCCGCAACACGTGGAATATGGAATGTTTTGCTAAACACAGGTACCTTTACCTAAAATTGGTCTGACTGATTATTTAGTATTAAATTAAATTAGGTTATAAAGAAATAGAAAAATAGTACTCATCTAAACAAATGAATAAATGACTTATGACTTATCTAGTACCTACTCAAATTTTAAAATGCATTAAAATATCGTTTTTAATGAGTCAAAAAGTAAAACGAAAATCAGACCTCTTCGATAACTTTTTAAAACAAATAAACTTAATTAACTTCATAACTAACATAAAAATTTTAATGAGAACTTAGTGTTATCAAAATTATTTTAGATACAAAAAAAAAACGAAATCCTAGATATGTAAGAACTCATCTAAATCTACATCTGCATTCAGATCATCTGCTTTCTTTCATGCACTTACTCTCCTTCGCCTTACTTCCCGGGATACTTCTTTTCTAACTAAGTCACAACAACACACTTTTGCAATACATATGCAAATCTTTGAATTTTTTTTCATCATGTTTGCTTGACGACTATGTAAATGCCTAAATACGTGGATTGAAAAGTTCGCGGTCTTATATAAAAATAGTAATGCTATCGAAATGTTTTTGATCTCATTATAATCGTCAAACCTTGAGATGATTTTATGCAAAATTTCTTTGTTGTATTACTTTTGCTTCCAGACTTAGAAGGATTTAATCAGAGCCAGGTGATAAATTTCTTGCATTCATATCTCAACAATGCGCTGTCAGTACGTGTCCGTTTTCAATTTTGTCCAAAATAGCACACAAATACATAGTGACAAAATAAGGAGAATCTATTGCATTCGATGCTGTAGTTAAAAATCAGTTAACAGAGTTAAATCCCAGTAAACAGAGCGTTGAATATGTCTTCTACTGTAAACAGCCTTCAACTTCCACTATAGGACAAAACACCGAAAAGATATAGGATCTGATAGTAAGATAACGATAGTGAAATATTAAAGAGATAGCTTAGGTAATAGATGTTTTTAAAAAGTAACTAGGCAGCAATATTTGCCATAAATTCTGACTCCCCAGGATATCTAAGAGAACGGTACAGATGCCCTTTTGAGTCGAATAAAAACTCAACCGGCTAAGTACTTCACGTAAATTTTGATTTCGTTTGAGGCCGATATATAAGAAATTTTAGGCAAATTAGTTGTTATAAATGAAACTAGGGTCCAGCTAAGACAACAGAATAGTAAGACGAAAAAATACTTAAAAGAAAAGTATAGACCAGAACTACTAGCCTCGAAGCAACATAATTATGTGTCTAATTTGCACATTTGTCAACCGCATTTTCTGTCTAGTTTATTCTTGTCCATCCTAAGGTTGACTGGAAGTAATCGCTGATCGCGATAAGGCCGCCATTTGTACAATAATTTAAATGCATATTCAATGTAATGTTTTTATATGGTGTACAATAAAGCATATATAAATAAATAAATAAGGAGATTATTTGGAAAATAAGGTAATGGTGTCAGTAAATATTACCAAAGAAGTTACTAAAAACTGTTTGGTTTTATCTAAGCACAATTCGCGCGTTTGAAGTTATCTGAAACTCTGATACCATGACTGAAACCCATAATTTAAGGTGCCAGTTGGCTTTTCATTGCTTTTTTTAGGACCTTATTTACTTTATTTTCCAATGGAAAAACCAATGGAAATCCAACCACAGACAGTACGTATTTTGAAGGCTTTTGGAAATTATTTTTAAGAGGGATGTACAGAATATACACTGTTTGAAAACAATCGAGCTGATATAATAAGTAACAAAAATAGGTTTGTGAACATTACTCCTGCATATTCGACCGCGATTTTTTAATCCACCTATTGATTTCGGAAAGGTACTTATTTTTCTTCAGCTGATCCATAAATACTATCATGTTGCCGTGGGCTATTACTTTTAGAAACATTTTTGTTCATTAAGCTCTTATAATATCCACATCATCATCAGTTAATACGCGCACTACAGTCACGGATAACTATTGTATCTAGTAGTTAGCAGAGTTAGGATTTGCACGATGCGCTCGCAACTTATCACGCGTAATTGATGTAACTTAAGATACAGTATTTTACCATAACTAACAATGGCAAAATCATAGTTACAAGAGTTAGGTGATAGGCAATTATGACTAATTGGTAATAGTTAATCAAAAAATTATTTTACTGGGTGATAGAGGATCAAGAAATAACACGATTTAGACCTGTTACGCGTAACTCGTGTATCTTAAGATAACAGACCTGCGAATGACACGGCAGAGTAGTAGCTTGATTGAGCTTCTTAATCTTATATAATGGTCTCGCCGCGAGTTGTCCCGTGTTTGTCGGTCAAGGCTGGAAGGCTTTCCGGGATTTGTGCCAATGCTGACAACAATACATCAGCTGCCTTGTGAGATTACGTATAAAGGCTTAAAAGTAAGTAAGAAAAATATTCACCAGAATCTTACCCTTTGACATAAAAATCTTATTGTACTTATTTAGTCGTTAGGTAATTATGGTAAAAGGCTGTTAAGTGATTTTCAAGCCTTTCAAGTGTAACGTTAAGGATGAAACTTGTCGAGCCTCAGTTCTAGGAAAACACAGGCTATCTATCTCATACAACTCATACAACAGATGCTTATATACAATACAATATCTTTATTAGCTAAAGATTTTTTTTTTCTTTTTTTTGCTTGGCTCAACTAGTGCTGTCTCTGTGATCCACGTAAGAATCTGAATCACATATAAGGCACAAAGGTAGTGTTTACACTAGAGTTAGTTGTGTATGTAAACGTGGGCCCTAATTCACGTAAATTTATGACGCGCCGATCAAGTTGCAGTGACGCTGCAGTTCGATTCTGATAAAGCCGTAGATAAGAGAATACGAAAAGCATTTGTTTTGATCGAAACTTAATTGCAACTGCATTTCTTTAGTTACGTGAATTGGCCTACTGTAGTACGTATAGGTATCAGCACAGTCAAGTCTGTCGATCATCGACAGTACATGGATGTTGACATGGTCGGTTAGTCGGTTGTAGTAGGGCACCTCAGCAGGAAGTGAAGCTTTTTTATGTACATTTATTTGCACTCGTAAATTAAGTACTTCTCTAAGCCACCACCGCTACCATAACATCACGCCTGTATTTCTCCAAATGGGTAGGCAGAGGTGAATAGTACATCCACATTTCGCCAGTTATGTTATAAGTCCCGTGTAATACTGGATAGCGAGCTTATTTCCATTAATCGGGCAGTCCAGACTCCACCCTGAAACAGTCAGAATCAGGACTCCACGCAATACAGCAATAAATAATGCTTTTCTTCTCTTTTCTAACGCAAAAAATTGATAGATCCTAAACAATCATTTCCACCAGAATGAAACATTTTTTTTTATCTACTGAATTTCGTTTATACCACGGAATACTTGAATAAGAATGGAATTGGTATAGTACACAGTTTCTTCGGAATCCCGTGTCGCCTAACTCTCCCACTATCCGTCTCACTACTACATAAGCACTGTATCTAGCTTGTATCTAGATATCTAAACGCATACGCGTGCAAGAAATACTACACTGAACGCGGCCCTACTATTAGCTGTCACGTCTGTCACACATAAACGTCGACCATGTGCGAACGCACCACTACATTCGAACAGGTCGTTAGTGATGTCCATGTACAAAAAACTAATTTTATGAAATGTTATCGATATTTTCAACGATTTTCGCACATGGTCTTGGAATAAAAATAATTTGTCCTACATAAGGAATTGGAAAGTTACTGTTTCATAATATACTTAATTATTGAAAATAACGTCTGACACGTTTTAAAACAAGAAAGGCGAGGTATGGCGAAAAATAAAAAGTACTTTTTCGATTTTTAACCTACTTTAAATTTGTTTTAAGACCTGGTTTGGTGTTTTGCGTAAATAAGATATACAATTCTGCATATTTACGGATTGGTTTTCTTTTTAAATCGTAACTTATAAAATAATTACTGCCCAACATACTAAAGTCGTCAAAATTTGTTAGTTTTTTGTAAACTTTTTGTTTTTTGTATTGTATTGTATTGAAAACTAAAAATAAAATAATATGCCTCTTATTACGAAAGTTTAGACCACGTTTAAGGGGAATATAGCAGCCAAGTGGCGCCCCCATCAGTAAACAAATTATTACTCGCTGAATACAAGTACAGGAACTGTAGTTTAATCAGAAACTATTAACTATGTAAATTATACTTCGCTGTAATTGTACATAGAAAAAATGCGAAAAACGGCCACTTTTGGCATTTTTTCTATCTACAACTACAGCGAAATATGTTTTACAGAGTTAATAGTTTCTGAATGAACACACGGCTGCACATCAAGCTGTACATTTCCAGTATAAGCTGACCTCGCATTGTATAGGTTTTCCTTAAAACGCGAGGTCAGCCTTTACTGGTTTTGTACAGCTTGATGTGTAGCCGTGTGAACTACAGTACCTGTACTTCAACTTTTAAAAACGAATTTTCGATAAATTATGTATTCAGCGAGTGATATTTTTTTTTACCGACGGAGGCAACACTTGGGTGCTACATTCCCCTTAAGCACTTGTTAAAACCGGGTGTAATCCAAACTCCATACATAACAAAGGTATTTAACCACCAAAACGAAGAGGAGAGGATATGTGTCGAACAACCAATAGGATTGCGTTATTTTCATATTTCACCGCCTAGCTTCAACATTATTTATTTATTTAAACTTCATACAATACATGTACATAGGTGGACTTAATGCCTTTGGCTTTCTCTCCCAGTCAACCAGCTATTCTATATCTAACGCAGTCTTATTGGTGGTTTGCGACACATCTCGTCACATCTCGTCTCTGCGTTTTGGTGGAAACCGAGCCTAAAACCCCAATTTTAACCGACTTTTTACTTTTTTTAATGTGGTTTATGATAATTATGTAAATTGATAAATATCAATACTCGAAATTGCGAATAAATAATTTCGACAAAGAATCTACCTAAAAATAAAATTATTATGCATTTAAAATAATAAAAATGAGGAATATTTATTTTAAAACAGAAAGTATACACCGAATTAATTATATCGATAATGCATTCAATATGTTACTACACTATCGATACGCGGGGATTTTGGTGACAGTCAGGCAAATAAGGCGAAGGCAACATCGAAAAAAACGCAATACATTACGCGGTTACTAAAGTAGTGAAAGTCGATATCTATGTTTTATAAGCAATGTATAATTTTTTATTAGTTTGCGATAACATCGTTTTTGTCATGAATCACATAATACTAAGAAAATATTTGCAAATATCACAACTAATTAAAGGTTTTTAGACTTACCGATGACAAGAAATCCCTCCTTTAGTTAAACCACACACCTCGCTTCTTTTTCGGCATGATATAATGGCGCATGACGGCATAATTATTATTTTTTCGCACAGCAACGTACTCTGTCACAGCCTGGCCGCAATGTCGCGGATTTTGGTTACATTAGCGCGTCTGGTCAAAAGCGCGGCGCGCCTATCCCGCCCACAATTCCCCTCTATTTATATTCATTTCCTCTATGGTTTATACTATTATTTGTTCTATGGTTTAACCAAAGATTAAACTTGACTGTTATACTTTTTTTTCATATGAAGTTGTTCATGGCAAACAAATCTTGTCTTGTCACCCAAATTTAAGGTCTGCGGCTATCTGTAACGAAATCTGTCAAAGTGATTTACAACCATGAAGATTAACATTATCATCACGACTCATCTGCGAGAGTTCTCTTGAAAAATTACTTCAACATTTAATGTTCAGAACCGGATAACTTTTTTTGCGTGTCTTTGATAAATTATGTAAATGTAGTAACTCTATCAGAATAAACTCATTCGAGTTCTGTTGTGTAAGTGAGTATCTCTTATTTGGATTTCAGCCGTTCTATTTGGTACATGCAGAAGACTTCTGAAACTTGTGGTCTAATCGCAGGTGCTACATCTGTCTTATATTTTAATTACCTTATTAAGTATACACTTTCTCTTAAGTTAATTTTGTTTGTTGAGAAATGGTGGCGTCTATTTATTCAGTGCGGTCTCATGACCTTAAGGGTACGTTTCCACTGACATGAAGACGAGTGGAGTGGAAAAATACCCAATGGTATCCCCAAAAAATTACGTCGACGCTCCGCTGGCTGAGCTTCTCTTATAAAATTCTATTGGTTAATTTTTCTACGCGCTGCTCCTGTCTGCGTCAGTAAAAACGCACCCTTACAGTGGCTGAGCAACTCTCAAGCTCTCAAAGTACCTATAATAACAATCATAAACTCATTGCCGTGTGTATGACACGTCAAATTAAGAATCAACAGAACTTTTCAAATTCAAAAGAGTGACATCAGATTCATATAACCGAGCCTGGGATTTAATTAAATATTGTCGCCGACATCTGACAGCTGCGCACTAACAAAGCACAACATTAAAGTCGTGTTGTACACGTCAGGGTTGCGTTGTGTCACACAATAGGAAAGCTTAGTTGTTACCCACACGGCTGTACTTTAAAACTTCGTCAAAGTTTAATTAAATACGCTCTCAGTGAGCAGTGAGCGGTGAGAGCGGAGAATTTCAAACAAATCAGATCCGCGTGGGCTGTGCGCGGTTACCTTGACTATGCTCGCGAGCTGAATTAAAAGCGGATGAATGAGGCTGCTGATGGCGGCTGTAATATACTTCTCGTTGTGGTTCATGTCGACAAACTTAACACAAATGAGGTGTTGTTTTTGACACAGTAGAGTTGCTTTAGATTTAAGATAGTTATTTATAATAACTTCTTAGGTTTTCGCGATCACTACACATTATAATAAAACAAGGTTTAAACGGATTAAATAAAACGGATTAATTTAAATAATATACGCGATTTAATCCGTTTAAACCTTGTTTTATTATAGTTATTTATTTTGGTAATGTACGTGTTTTTTAAAGACAGCTTAAGGATTTTCAAAGAGCATGACAAGCATAAAAATTGTTACTGAAATGAAACTCGAGCACACTTAAACTACATAATAATTCATGCAATGCCACTTGTCACGTTACCACACTACGATTATAGTGATAAGTGTGATAAAATTAAATTATATGTTCTTAATCACAATGACGTCTAGGGAAGCAACGGAGCAAATACTTCTTCTCCTATCGTTTCGACATGAGCTACATAATGATAACAGTTCATACCGTGGGGAAAAGATTAGCCAGTCAGCAGGTTAGCAAATACTAACTATATATATTCCTAGATAGCAATCTCCATCCTGGGCTGCTACATAGACGAATATTCAAAATGGCTGTGCTCCACGCCAAGTCCGCAAAAATTGCTTTCATAAGACATTCAGTAAATGAAAGAAGAAGAACCGTTAGGCAACCAGGCTTACTCTTCAACTTTTTTTTAGTTCTGGAACTTCATAATAAGTTTTTCATCAAGCATATTAGGCTGACAATATAACCAACTTTATAATGTTTGAACCCAGGCTCTCACGAGAGAAAGTCGAGCCCAGCAAAAAGGCGATCCATAATAAAACGTTTAATATAAAGCCACGAGCTCGTTCTTCATAATGATAAGCTTCAAGCGCTTCTACACGAGATGCTATGTCATATTGGCACGTTGAGCGATCTCGGTTATTACGTGCATTATTGAGCGAACTACGGCGAGCGCCGGTCACGCGCGGAGAATGCATAATGCAATAATGTGAAAATTAGCGGCGCTCGTGCGGCTCCGTGCAGCCTCGTGCGGGTCCGTGCGGACTCGTGCGGACTACTGCGACGTCGCGTGGGCCGCGTGGCCAGAGCGGTGCGATTTACATGTCAAAGCTCGCCTCACCTCGCCGCTAATATGCTAAGAAACAACGCGTTGTACATACGTGGTAGTTATTAAATTAGAACTTGACTATGAACAGATCACGTGTAGTTCATGTTTACATAGTTTTGGCTTGTGCTAGTCTAGCTTACTTTGTGTCGAACATTATTACTTTGGGTTGGCTTGCTTGTGGTAGGTTGTGTTGCGCCTAATCTTAGTAACCTTAAACCTATATTCAAGGAGTATCTGTATTCTGACCTGCAGCTGCGTAGTCCTTGGAGTTATACATGTTTATGGATAAATGATTTTCTATGTGAACTGCATTATTGGTGTCAACGATTGCTTTTATTTGTTTAAAGAAAAAAAAACAATATTTATATAAGTGTATGGTGCAAATTGCGAAACGATTGTACAAACCACGTCAGCATATTCGCCAACATTCGTAATTAATTTTCCATTACTTACAATTCAGTTCACTACTGGTCAAAGAACGCAACGTGTGCTCTTACACATCAATATTATAAATCAATATCAATTATCATATAATTATTATTCTTAAGAACTACATATTTCCGTCTGAACTTTGGTTTCAATAAACTTAAATGACTTTAAATGACATACATTCACACTTCATTTAATATCATACCAGTTTATCAGTTGTAAAGTTGTGCGGTATAGTATACCGTACAGGAGTTCCTCGGTAGCTGTTTATATCGATGAACTAGGTCAACTAGGCATGCAACTCTTTTAGTAGTAATACAGACATACTACAGACTAAACCTGTTTTGACCAAGCACGGTGTCGTGTCTCTAGTAGGTATCAGTAAATGTTTGAGTGAAAAATTATAAAACATAAAACCATGTTTCATATGATCAGATACAAACCGAGAGCAGTCTGGAGTACTATGGTCCTCAACATAATATTATCAGGTGATATTTGAATACCGCTCGGCTATCAAAGTGCGCGCTGCGTGAAGTGGCGTCGAGTGCGCGATGAGGAGCACACTACATGCTGATTAATGATGAACCGAGCTATCGATGCTTTATGATGTGGTTTTGTCAATAAATAGATAGATAGAGTATACTTTATTGTTTGCACACCATAGAAATAAAAATAAAGTTATAACAAACATGAGCACAGCATGCCAGCACAGCATGTCAATACCTGAACATTAAACAAATGATGCTGAACCATTTTTAATTTGACCGCGGAAAGAACACTAAGCTTAAAAAACACATCCGCTGCTCGACAACGTAGACGCGCTACAAATTGTTTGTTTATTTATTTAATTCTTTATGCACAACAGGGTACAAAGGCGGTTTTAACGCCATAGGCGTTGTCTACCAGACAACCTTAGGGTAATGCAGAGATAAAGAATAAGGTAGATGCACCAGTAAAGTAGTAAAATATGTTTCGTACTACGGACTTAATAACATATACAGGGTGGCCCAAAATAACGTTGACAAGAGATTTTTCAAATATTTTATAAAGTATTTTGCGTGAATTAAATAAGGTTATTAATTATAAAAATACACCAAATTTTATACAAGAATCTCTATTTATCTTCAAAATAACCTCCTTTAGCGCTAATATACAGATACAAACGCTTGGTAAAATTTTTTACAATTTTCCGCACTTCCTCTACAGATATTTTGTCCCACTCTCGTGTAATAGTAGCCTTTAGCTCATCAACACTTCTATGACGCGTAGCACAGGATCTTGCTTCTAAGATAGATCATAAACTGCAATCCTTCGGATTTAGATCAGGTGAGTATGGCAGTCATTCTTTCGAGCTGATAAAACCAGGGAAATTGTCTTTGCACCACTGTTGAACACGTAAGGCCCTGTGAGCTGGAGCAGAGTTTTGATGAAATATCCATGGACGGTCACCAAAGTGCTGTTGACTCCAAGGAAGAAGCACATTTTCAAGAATGACTCGTCGGTCGTTTTCTTGGTTGATTTTGATCCCCTTTTCTACAAAAACTAGGGGAATTTTGGCAGTGGCGCAAATCGCACCTCAAACCATAACAGTTTCTGCGTTTTGGTGATGTGGTACAATTGCAGCAGCTCCAGGACGAGTGGAAGACCAGATTCTGACATTTCGGCGGTTATGGGTTTGTTCTATCATAAATACATTTTCGTTTGAAATTACGATATTTTTTCAATTTGACGCTGCGGATCGTTGTTTAAGCAAACGACATCTCTCAAGACAAACTGTTTTGTCTTTGTCCGTACACAATTGTGATTTTCTGATTTTATATGGTATCAATTGTAGATCACGTTTTACTATACGCTGTATGGTGGAGCGACTAATCCCCAAGTCTCGCGACATTTTCCTCACCTTGGTCTGTGGATTATGAACTAATCTGTGTTTGATAATGTGTCGGTTCCTAGAAGTTCTACAGTTGTCTTGCGTCCTCTTCTAGGATGGTCTCCGATGTTACCGAGCTCATTATAGCGTTTAATTGCCGAAGAAAGTAACTGACGACTAACACCAAGATTTTTTGCGATTTCGCACTGCCTTTTTCCACGCTCATGCAATGAAATTATGGCTTCATGTTGCCCTGACACAGTGAAATATGTTTATTTTTTATTTTTTTTAGCTAACAAATAATGTTAAAATGACGCCAAAGAATGAATTAACAATTAAGAAAAACAGAAGAGGAGGCAAAAATTTCATTTCTGAAATATAAGTATTTTAATTTTGTCAACGTTATTTTGGGCCACGGTGTAATTACATATAATGAAAATAGTTGTCTCTAAATACTTACTTTACCTTTCGGTCAGTCGGATATAATATCACTCTCAATGACTTAACATCCAAGTCATCTCATATACAACAGACCAGTGACCCGTGGTATGTTCATACAGTAGTTTTTAAATTTCCAATTCCCTCTTTCATCATTTAGCATAACCCCCCCATTTGGGGAAGGCCTATCTCCAGCGGTGGACGTCTTTAGGCTGAAATGATGATGATGATGATGAAGTTGTAAAAACTCGCAGCGACCAAAGCCTGGTGAAGGTTGCGGGAATCCGCTGGATGCGGAAGGCGCAGGACCGGTCGTTGTGGCGTTGCTTGGGGGTGGCCATGATGATGATGATGACCAAAGCCTGGGTACAGCTAGTCTCATATAAAATATACATTAAGTAGGTATCATGGAAGACGATTGTTGTTTTTTTTTTTGTTTAATATGTAACGTGGTATAAAAACTCTCCAAATCCATTCTCCTCGTGATTCTAAACAAACCACTTTCTTAAATTGCGTTAACAACAAGTAACGTTGTGTATATATCTCCATTCATCTCTGTTGCCAACATATATTCAATACCGAGGATGACCGCGTAATCATAGACCAAAGCCTTTGAAGCCGTAATATTGAAGTGGAATCAAATGATGGAGTCGTAAGAGAACTGTCTTTGAGAGTCTTTGTTAAGATGTTACAATGGAGCTTTCAGTTGGAGCCGCGACGTCCTAAGTACAATGAAAGTGGATCTAGTTTAAGTCTTAGAAGGGATTGTCCCTTCGTTATTACATTTATATATCCATCTCAGTCTAGGACATAACAATCGATCTTAGTTAGATCGTAAAGTTAGATAGACTGATAATGATGAGATGAGAAGTATTTGTATAAGAGAGATCTTCCTATTTTATAGTTTCATACACAAAGGGTACCAATGGGGACCCTATTATTATGCCTATGCCTATTATTGTCTGTCCGTTGTTCCGTCCGTTAGTCTCTCATAGGTCTGTATCTTTTTAACCGTAATAAGTATAGGGTAGTCGGTTGTAGTTTTTAAACATTAGTTTACCCGGACCACTGATGGCGCTTGTCACAGCGCCGAAATATCAGGAATTCATAAAAAAACATTTACATGGTAAATATTCCGTGATATATAAAAATATATTATGTTACTATAGCTTGTTAGCCTCTATCATGAAAAAACCTAAAACTAATAAAAAATCTACATGAAAAACCGGCCAAGAGCATGTCGGGCCATGCTCAGTATTATAGGGTTCCTTAAGTAGGTCTAATTACAAACGAATCAAATCGAATATTAATCATTGCTATTTTAGTTTTTGCAAACAGCGCCACCTAGTGCTAAGTTTATGAAGCTAAATTTAAGAAGTGAGTTTCTTTTTGTTAATTTTTTATATATAAAGTAACTAAAGGAGCATTATTTGCTACGATCATTTTTCTCTAAGGTCAATGACCTATGAACTAGGACGTCTTAAGTATTTTTCAGTTTTCTCACTATAACTCAAAAATTTATAATCACATTATACTCGAAATAATTTTAAAAGAGAGTTTTTATAAAGGTCTATCAATGTTGAAGACTATAAGTTTCTACGTTGCATAGTTTAGAAATGGCAGGGGGGGGGACACATTGCAAGCCACTTTGGCGAACTGTATTTCGCAGAGGGTATACCTGATAAAAAAGTTGTGTATGAAACATTACCTTCATTTTAGTAGACCTATTCAACGATACCCCACACGAGGGGGTGCAGCGAAAAAAATATTTTCATTGCCATTTCACATGTATGGGCGCCACCCCTAAAATACGTAATCAAGATTTTTTTATTCTTTTAAAATTGAGATCTATATCTATTCCATTTTTTGTCAAAATTTCATTTACTTATGTTTATAACTGTAGAAGTTATTAAGCGGTAAAGGATTAGGACAGACGGACAGACGGACAGACGGACAGACGGACAGACATGACGAAACTATAAGGGTTCCTTGTAGGACTTCGGAACCCTAAAAAGAGGCCCCATATAAAATAAACCTCTAAAAAAATCTAATTTTTTTAGGTATTTTTTCATGCCCTACGGTAATACATAAAAACGTCAAACTAGGTCTGATTGTAGTAAATAAAGCATAGTTATACAAAAAATTATAAAAACTAGGTAAACAAGGTACGGAGCTCTTAATGCGAGAGTCCGACTCGCACTTGGCCGATTTTTAAACCTTATTGTTAAACACAAAGGCTCAGCTAGAGCTAGCCTTATATGTATATGTTATAGTTAGCTGTTATGTTATAGTCAGACTGCGGTTTATGACATTTTTGTTGTAAATAATGACTATGTGTAAAATACATTGAATTAAGAAACCTATGGAAGTGGCCCATTCTTCTATATCCACCTAGTTTATACAAATATCTATTAAATCGTTATTGAAATATGAAACTATTCTTTGTCTCTTGTTAACCAACGTGTTATGTCGTCTGGTGAAAGAGATCGCATGCTATTTGTATATTCTCTGTTTGGCAACATCAATACAATACAAATCCTCTTTATTGCACAACAAAATTACATTAATTTCTTAAATAACTACTTATGCGCTAGTGTACAACTGGCGGTCTTATCGCTCCACGGCGATCTCTTCCAGACAACCATTGAATGGACTGGAATGTCATGGAAGAGACAAAGGGTAGTTACCGGTGCACTTAAATTATATCGGAAATTTAAACTAAACTAACTTAACTAGTAAAAAAATATAAAATAAATATCCCAAAATATACATACATGTATTATCCTCTATAACATCATAAACTTACACACGATTACAATAAATAAATATAGCTATATATATATATATATACCAAATGAATATAGGACAACAACATACTCATGTCATTACTGGGACAGATAATGCTCCTTAACTAACCGCTTAAAAATAGGTAGTGATTGTGCACGTCTAATCCCTACAGGTAACTCATTCCACAAACGAATAGCCTGCACAGTAAAGGACTTATCGAGGAAGTTTGTGGAATGAGTTGGCATTTTCAACCTTAAGTTCTCTGATGATCTAAGGGACCTCGTATGCGTATCACTTAGGAACTCGAATCGTTCTTTGAGGTAAAAGGGATTTGAGGGATTGAACAGCACATTATACAGAAGAGATAGTAAATGAGCATTCCGGCGAAGGCGGATTGGTAACCACTTGAGTTTGATTCGAAATTGTGATATATGGTCATACTTGCGCAAGCCAAATATGAAACGTATACAGAAATTTTGGAGACGCTCAAGTTTATTAAGTTGGTCTTCGGTGAGATCAGGATAGCTGACATCGGCATAATCGAGAATTGGAAGAAGAAGAGACTGAGCAAGTGCAGTTTTCGTAGCAATGGGGAGAAAGTTTCGGAGCCTTCGCAGGGAACCCGCTGATGCAAACATTTTGCGCCCCACTTCCTGTAATTGAGGGATCCAGGATAAGTTTTTATCAATGTAAATTCCCAAGTTCTTAACTTTATCACTGATAGGTATGATAGATCCGTCACATAGAACCTGGGGTAAGTGAGACCAGTCAACCTTCAAAATCCTTCTAGAACTGCCTACAATAGTCACCTGAGTTTTCAAAGGGTTGACTTTGAGTCCATGGGCTTTGCTCCAATGGCATATTCGTGCCAGGTCGTGATTGATGGCATCGACACCCTCCGTCAGTCTCTCCAAGGGAGTTGTTAAATAGATTTGTAAATCATCTGCATACAAGTGGTAGGTAGAAGTAAGCTGACTGGAAATAGAATTTATAAATATTGCGAAAAGAAGTGGGGATAAAACGCCGCCCTGCGGTACACCAGCGGATGTATTGCACCAAGAAGAGAATGCGTTATTAATGTGAATACGTTGCCGGCGACCAAACAGGTAACTACGAAACCAGTCAATCACCGTTGGAGATATGTTAAGAGAGCTCAGTATCGCCAATAGAACATCAAAATCGACTGTGTTAAATGCATTGCTAAAGTCTAGCAAGGCTAGAACGGTTAACATGCCGTGTTCCATTCCAGACCTAATATCCTCCGTAATATGAACCAAGGCTGTGGTGGTACTATGGCCGGGACGAAAACCAGATTGATAAGGGTTAAGGAGTTTGTTTTTAGAGAGGAATGTACTGAGTTGGTTATGAATAAGCCGTTCCAGTACTTTGGAGAGGAAAGGTAGTATGGAAATGGGTCTATAATCGGAGAAGGATTCAGGATTTGACTTTTTCGGCAATGGGGTGACTTGCGCCTCTTTCCATGAACATGGAAAAGTGGCAGTAGATATGGAGTAATTTAGGATATGGGAAATAACAGGGAGGATCTCATCAAGGATAGGGAGGATCATATTACGGCTGATACAATCACTTCCAACGGCGTTGGAAGTGATAGATAATATACTCTTCTTAACATCACAATCGGATAATTGATTAAAGGAAAAAGAAGAATGATCAGGAGTTGGAAGTTGCGAAAGATCTGTGAGTGTATTTAATTTTGTTGTCTTATCAAATGTAGACGAAGAAGAGAAATGTTGGTTAAGAAGTTCAATATCTAAGTCTTTAGGAATTTTGTCATCTCGTGATTTTCCAACTCCCAGCGTTCGAAGAAATGTCCAGACTTGGGCTGTATCATTATTTTCAACAGATTTATGAATATGCCGGCGTATAGCATACCTACACACCTTGTTGCAGTGATTACGTATCTCAACGAATCTATTCCAGTTTCTCGGGCTAGGTCGATGTTTGTACCTGGACTTCGCTGATGATTTTTTAGCCTGAAGTGATTTTATTTCTTCGTTGAGCCAAGGTGCCGGGAGATGTCGTACCTTCATAGCGCGAATTGGAGCATGCACGTCATAAAGCTGGACTAGTTTACTTGTAAATATACGGACTTGGTCGTCAACAGAATCTGCAATTGCGAGCTCTATCCAGTCTATGTTGCTGGCGTCCCTACGAAGATCCGAAACGTTCATATTACGAAAACTTCGTTGCATTAGAATTTTGGGCTTGGCTTTAGGTGGGCGAATTTTATAGGATAAATAGATGAGGTCGTGGTAGGAAAATGCATCAGCTGAGCATTGACCATGCTTAACTACATGATGAGTGGATGAAACGAAAATAAGGTCGAGTAGTGAAGGAACACAATGAGGGAAATGGTGAGTGGCACCGAGAGGAAGAATAGCCATGTTTTTAGATTGCACGACAGAAGTAAGAGCTGTAGAACGAGAGTCATTTTTCAAAAGGCAAGTGTTAAAGTCACCCATTATGACGGTTTGACTGTACGATGGAGTGAAATTTTCTAAGAGAAGTTCTAAAGAAGAGAAATAGTTTATTTTTGATGAAGAGGAGTAATATACACCGAGAAGAACTTTAGTGTGGTGGAGTTCAACTTCCAGAAATATATGTTCGCCAGCATCGCGAGGTGGTGGCTGTGTTGACATACTAAGAATGGAATAAGATATATGTGATCTAAGATATATGGCAACACCACCATAACCACCAGGACGGTCATTTCTGATAAGTTGAAAACCAGGTAAAGTATAGGCGATAGATGGTAAACATGGTTTTAACCATGACTCTGATACAAGAACGGCATGAATATTAGTACAGTCAAAACTTGTCAGCATATCCGCGAAATGAGCCGGAACGCTTTGAGCATTAATGTGGACGACGTTAAAGTTCCCAGAAACATCAGAGAACAGTGATGTCAAAGTCTCAGCGAGCGAAGGAACACTAACAAAACTATCGCAGCTACTAACAGAGTAAAAACTTTCTGCATCACTAGAATCTGAATCCATTCGGTAGGTATGTTATATTATACTATAAACAATATATAAATATTAAAAATATATAAAATTAAAACTAAATAAACCAAATATAAAACATCTTTACGGGATGTCAAAATACCTACGCCGCGTGGCAACCCCGCTTACCCCGCAATGTGGCCCATAGTACATGAGCTGTCAAGTAAACAAACTAGGGCTGTTGATATTTTTTAAATATCAGATTTTCGATCTATCGATATTTTTAAATATACAATCGGAGTTCGATATATTGAAAAAAAAGAAAAGATATTTCGATATAAGTATTGGCCAAATTTCATGATTCTAGGTCAATGCGAAGTACCCTATAGGTTTTTTATGTGAGTTTGCGAGTATCAAAATGTGACATAGCCGTATGATTGCCTTGACCTAGAAGCTTGATTTTTTATGTCCTAGGGACAGCCGAACTTAGTATTTGATATAATTGCATTATTTATTACTACTTGAAAATGATTTTAATCAGCACACATCTCTGGTACGGAACACGAGCATCGATATCGATACTTTTTAGTTTTGATTACTTACTTACCTAGCTATGGCCACCATAACGGTGGCCCGGATATTGTAGGTATACCTCGCTTATTTCGTAGGTATTACTGGTCCATAGGTACAAGTCAATGGTAAAATATAATAATGATTAATTGAGAATATATGTCAAAATAAGTAATGAAAACAAATGAATATAATAAATTTTAATAATGTATTAACATAAGAATAGATAAATGGTATTAGCTTAATGTAATAACGATAACTGAATGTAAATTTTTATGTGACATAATAATTATACGTTACAAGGATCAATCAATCAATCAACTCAGCCTATCGCAGTCCACTGCTGGGCATAGGCCTCTCCCAAGTTGCGCCACAACGCTCGGTCCTCTGCCTTCCGCATCCAGTCCCCCCCAGCCACGTTCTTTAGGTCGTCGTTCCACCAAGTCGTCGGTCGGTACAAGGATATCAAGTATGAATTGTTGTTGTGCCCTTTCTAACACGAGTATCCTTTATAATAATGTGTTGTGTGTATCACTGAGCGTCAGCCATCAAGCCACGATTATCCCTCATTTTGTTCCCAAAGACATCAGAACAGTATAATAATCCACCATATGTTCAGTAATTTAGCATTACCGACAAGGCAGTAATGTGCTAAATAGCTTTCAAACAACATCAGAATCGGCACCGTGTCATGCGACAATGTTCCTAATGTTGTTCACATTAAGGTTGCAAGTGTGTATAAGTCGTGGTGGGCGATCCTTCAAGCGGGGCTCGTAAACTCGGAGTGAACCCGTAACAACGACGCCACTTTGTGTTGCTCGCTCTATAACGATGGATCTACATAACTTTGACCTTATTGCTCGTAATATCTATGATTGGAGTTCTGGGTTTAATTTTAGGTCAGGGAAAAGATTCATCATCATCATCATCATTTCAGCCGACAGACGTCCACTGTTGAACATAGGCCACCCCCAATGGGGGATATGCCATAATCGCCACGCTTGGTAGGCGGGTCGGCGATCGCAATTGGTTGGTAAAATACTCAGAGAACGCTGCTGCCCATTCTCTGGTGAATCCTTTAGTCGCCTTTTACGACACCCATGAGAAGAAATAGGGTAATTATATTCTTTACGTCCGGCACCATACGGAATAAAAGAAAGAGGGAAAAGATTTTATTTATATTTTTATAAAACAGAGGTACACTTCTATACCTTATTTAAGGACACTAACGGGACTCCGGCAGACTGGGTCCGGTTAAGCAGCAAAAAACGCACCTAGGTACAAGGTAACTACCTGCAAAATGACAATTCGAAAAAAAAAGTAATCAAACAGCTACCCACTTTGAAATAATTCCTTTGTTAGAAGCTATCAATGGAACCGTGAAACTAAATTCTTAAAACAAAGTTTAACCGGATTAAATCGCGTATATTATTTAAATTGGTTTCCCTGACGTTTCGAAAGCTTTGCAGCATTTCGTGGTCGCAGGTAGACTAAGATGATAATCATCTTTACGAAATGCTGCAAGCTTTCGAAACGTCAGGAAAACCAATTTAAATAATATACGCGATTTAATCCGGTTAAACTTTGTTTTATTATAATGTGTAGTGATCGCGAAAACCTAAGAAGTTATTGAATTCTTAAAATTTTATAAGAGCATTTATCTGTGCACTATCACAGATTACTTAATAGTTAGTACGTAAGCACTGTATCAAACTGTGCCTATCCTATGGATGTTTGTTTGTCCTTCAACCACGTTGGAATGGATGCACAGATTGAGATGAAATATGGCATAACGATAGAGCAGATCCTGGCTTAAAAATATATAGGGATACTCTTTATCTACACTCCAAGGGAATATAGTATGTACGAATTCTCTATATTTGCCCGATGTGGTCTCAAAGACAGAACACCGCTCATACTACGTTAGCTCTGAAACTGTATTCATTATACATGATTTTTAATTAATCGAAGTTATGTTTCATTTATACTAATATTATAAAGAGGAAAGATTTGTTTGTTTATTTGTTTTTAATCAGTAAACTGTGAAACTACTGAACCGATTTTAATAATTATTTATCTTAGAAAGGTACTTTATCCAGAAGTGACATAAACTATGTATATTTTATTTCAGAACGCGGGCGAAGCCGCGGACTAAATCTAGTTATGAATAAGTTAAGCATGTTCAATGCGTGAATTATCTAAATGATTATTATCTTTAAAAGTGAGACACACACTGTTAATTCCGAATTCGTTATTTAGAAAATCAGAAAACATTGTTATTTGCTTGTATTATTTTATCTGCTTGTTAGGCACACGAAAATTATACGTTTTCGTTATTCGCGTTGTCCATGACAAAAGATTTCCGCGAATAGCTGGCTCTGAGCTCTGCGTAATAATAACAAGCGATGTTATTATATTTCTTGTGTTAAATATTTTTCCGTGAAGTTTACCTGTGCTGTGTGTTCAGAAGTTCACTAATTCAGGAGTATTTCATATTTTATTGGAATATTAATTTATAGCTGCATGCTTGTGCATGTGTGCGTGGTATCCAGTGTAGGTACTAGTATGTTCTTCCAGTTACCATAATTGACTTTGTACTTGCTCTCAATGAGATCAGATGATGATGCTTGATGAGATTCTGGGTTCAGTTCCCAGGTCTGTAATCTGAAAACAGTGTTTATGTTTTTTTTTTCCATGAGGCAACTTTTAGAAGCAGTCAGGGGGTCCACTAGCGTTTGACGATCGTAACATTCATCGCACAATTTGCTACTCCGATCTACCGTCGTCGTTCCGGTATCGCATGCGTTGATCTCAAAATAGTGCCTTCATTTTTGAAATATTTTGCAATAGATTTTATTAATTACTGTATACTATTTCGCGCTTAGAAATCAAACTTTCATGCGAAGTGATGCACCTAGCACGGCAGTATCTATCGGTCGCTATTTCCACCCTCTTCGCTTTTTGTATTATCCGGCAGACAGTCAATTCGTGCGTTAGCATATTTACTCGTGTACGCATGATGTGCCATAATTTTGAATATGTCCCTCGTTTATCCAGTCATATTCTGTATAATTTAGAATACCAGCTCCCCCGATTCAGAACCACACGATAACCAGTTGTCGACCAATTCGGTTTGTTATCTCTTTTTCTCTCGTTGCGTGAATCATCAGACGAAACGAGATAACAAACCGAGCCGTTCGACGCTTGGTTATCGTATGGTTCTGAATCGAGGAGCTGGTATGATTAGTAGGAACGTAATTTTGTTTGAGCGAATAGTGATATCTGAATGGCGTGCACTGTGGCACCTACCGGTATCGGCACGTTGTTTACAATCCGTGTTTATATTCCGTCGGACCGTTGCGTTGTGTTCTGTCGATTGGTCCGGCCAGTGTGTTGGAAACTTACACACGAAATATGTAATTACGGCACGTCAACATTGCGTGTTGCGATAGAGAAATTGTTTTATACACTATACTCAATAACTACAACACGTTCAGATAATTAAAATTGAGTTTAGAACACATAAATTGTAACTTATTGTTGTACGATAAGGGTAGGTTTTAAATCTACAATCAAACTCTTGAAGTGTGTCCATGAAAAGGTCCACATATCACGCCTTTTGTTCTGCACCCGAGCACTCATTGGAAATGTCGCTCGCACGCAGAGGGAGGCTGCACTGTGCGCCACAAGACGCGGCTCGCGTGCGAACTGCGAAGCAATCAGCCGTCACTGGGAACACCGAGCCTGCTGCGGTCAGCACTATATCGCACCTATGACATACGTAGGTACGTTAACGTATGTACGCGCCACTTTGGTGTGATAAACGTTTCAGTAATAGCCCCGCTTGCGGTGTGTAAGTGCACTGTAGGTAGATTTGAAATACTAATCTTACGCAGGTATTGGTATTGATCCTCTTCTTCACAAACTAAACTTATTTTAAGCTATCGCTTTCTTATACTCTTAGCAACGACGTCAATATACAGGGTGGAAACTTTCAGCGGGGCAGTAAGTAGAAGTAGGCAATAGGCGGAAGTACCTTATACGTTGCAGCTACGCAAAAATGGTCTTAGGAGACTATCCATATTTTTTTGTGGAATTTTGATCCCCATTCATACATACATACATACATATTATCACGCCTGTTTCCCATTGGGGTAGGCAGAGACTATGGATTTCCACCTGCTACGATCCTGACACACCTCTTTCGCTTCATCTACGTCCATTAACCTCGTCATGCATGCTCGTCGGTTTAGAGAACTCTTAACCTGGCATTTTTTGAGAACATCCGCGATTTGATCGCGATACGTTCGCCGAGGTCGTCCCCTTCCAACTCTTCCATCCACACTCGCTTCGTATACTTGTTTCGTCAATCTCCTCTCGTCCATCCTCTCTATATGTCCAAACCATCTTAACATACCTTTCTCAATCTTTGTCACTACATCTTCTTTCACTCCACAACGCTCCCTTATCATGTTATTCCTTACTTTTTTTTTTTTTTTTCCTTTCCCCATTCATAGTTTAAAAAAAAAATTACTGTTAGCAAGAAAATAGCCATTTTACACAAAAACATTTGTTGATGCCAATCGATCCTGTTTCTAATACTGATCAAAAACTTCTATGGGACTAACCATCGTTGGAGTACTCGAAAAGTCACAAATTGCAAAAAACTTATCCCGTACATTTTGTATGAAAATTTTACGCAAATGCTTTTTTAGTGACGGTTGCAAGATCTTTTGGTTGACTGAATAAAAAGATAAGTTTAAAAAAAAAACAAATTTCGAACTCGTTATTATTAAATAAAAAACAATCTTGAATGAACCCTAAAAACGGCTTTACGTCAAAAGTTGTTACTTATGGATGATATCAGTAATATCTTGTACCTACTAAACTTAAAGTACATACTAAAGTATAAGTATAAGTACCATACCATACCATAAGTACCTACAGGACTTATAAATGTAACACCTATGTACACATGAATGCAATAAAAGTTTTGAGTTTGAGTTTTTGAGTTTTTAAACAACTTTGATTAGGTATAGTTTTAGTATATTAAATACTAAAAACATAATCAATTTTATCAGTAAAAAAATTGCAATAAAGCAAAAACTTTTTCTCATTAGCACTTTTAGGCCTGTTTGAACTCTGCTGTACATTCAAGGGCCAATATTCAATAAAAATATGATTTATGTTTGAAAAAGACACACAACACCAATTTCATAGCTATTTATGATTTTTTTACTTTAGAGAAATGTGTCGATTTAGTTCGTCGAAACGTTTATCGCAAGGTCTCCGTCCGGGGTGAACCACTGATATAAAAAAATCTATCGACTTCTGCTGACCTGAATGGAGACAACAAAGCGTCAACGATACACATGCGCCATCACTTAACTCAGCTGAGTCCTATAAACTAAGACCAGTCTTATCTTATAACTTCGTGAAGACTAACGCTTATCTTATCTTCTATTTCAGAAGCTGGAATGTGGCACTCTGACACAGTTTGAGGAGATTAATGTAGTTTTTAACATTCCAAGAATGTTTTTGTTCACTGAATTATGTATGTTTTATTTAATAAAACAAGTTTAACCGGATTACATCGCGTATATTATTTAAAATTGGTTTTCCGGACGTTTCGAAAGCTTTGCAGCATTCGTGGTCGCAGGAAGACTAAGATGACAAATATCTTTACAGATATTTCAAAAAAAAAAAACAAATTCGTCCTGCCCTGCGTCCACAAACTAGTCGTGCACAACTGCACACCCGATGGACTTACGTACGTGAAATCGTTTATATTAATGCTTATAATTAGCTCAAAATTGTAGATCAGACGAGCTTACCTGTAAGCGAAGTCTTGATTCTAATTTTATGAGCTGCGATCTGAAATATAATTGATATTATACATTGTAGTTATCTAATCCGAGCGCTTAGACACCGCGTTTCGTTTAGAAAAAAAAAAATAAGTTAAAAATACTATATTTATTATTTCTATCTGCTGGCCACCCCGGTATATGTCACTAGTTTTAGAGATAACGAAGATAAGGAACAAGCCCTGTTGCCTGTACAGGGCAGGTTCCACA